>JAGVSP010000252.1:0-239979 GCA_022494985.1 Micrasema minimum | reverse complement strand
AAACAAGTTGGAGAAATACAGCAAACTGAAGCTAAAAAATACTAAAATTTGTATAATAAAAAATGATGTTTTTGAAGATGTGGCTTTTTTGCTCTCAGGTATTTACGAATATGAAACCTCCGGCTAAAATTCAGTATTTTGTCAAGAAAAATTAAATAGGCACAAATTTAAATAATTAGCCTAAAACTCCTTTGCGTTGGTGCTATTTACAATTTTGATATTGGATTTCAAAATTTTCGAAGCATAGGACAAGTCTAGTAAGGTTGTTCTACGTAACCTATATACCTGTAAATCGTAAAAGTTAACGCGCAGCTAAATAAAAATTCCGAAAGTTTTACGCGCCTGTATACAAAAAGTAATAAACCTAAAGACAAACATAAAAATAAAAGGGTAAAACTTCGAGAGAGTTAAACGGATGTTTAGGCAGCCCTAGAAAGTGCGTTATCGTGTAAAATATTACTGGGCTTATCGCTAAAACTCGACTGTGTGAACTGCGCTAAATTACAAATACAATTTAAATGTATACCCAGATTTGTGAGTTAATGAAAATGAATGTTAAATAACACAAAACATCGTTATTTAAATTAATGGACTATAAATCAGTGAACCGTAGAAATAAGGCATGCTCTGCTATTCCTAAACGAATTTGTCCCTCGAGTAACAAGACGTCCCAGTAATGAAGATGTATGACCTTTGTTAATGTAGGCTCCCTTAGCTGAGGTTACGCGCGCCACTTTGATCCCATATTAATTAAATCATTAAGTGCTATGACGCAAGATTTGCTTTGGCTGGAGATCTAAGTACGTTTTTATTTCAGTATTTTTAAGTTTTAGAGCAAAGTTTTTTTTTTCTTTGTAGAACCTATATCATACTAATCAATATATAAAAAAACTAATGTGAGTAAAATATTTAAATGATAACATCCTTGGAAAAACAATGTTTAATATAAATGTTTATTTTATGAAATTTTAAATCTCCAGATCGAGTGCGTTGTGCAACCAAACTCAGGAGAAAAAGTTCCGTATTTACATAAAGCCATCAATTCTACAAAGGTAAGATTCCAAGCCATTACTATATGAATATTTCACTAGTAAAATACACTACATATTTAAATAACATTACGTGTTAAAAGCTGTTGCTTATTTATGATCGAGTTGGATGATAACAGATTGTAAATCATTTAAATGAAAACACTTTGTTTTCATTTAAATGACAAAGAGACACGTGTTGTTTCGAAACCGGTCGGGAGTTTTAATAAAAAATAAAAAAAGTTGTTAAAAACAAAGTGTTTTCATTTAAATAGTTTATAATGAATAACTACAAAGTGAGTGCTTCCAACATTAATTTCAGATTGTAAATCATTCACTATTACTTCTGCAAGTAGAAAATATCATTATTTAACCAATATATAGGTATATGTATTTATTATTCAAAGATCGGCGAAGGTTAATAATAAAATAGTTGGTTCAGGTAAGGTAAGGGTGGAAATTCGATGTAATGCGATGTGACCTATTTCACAGGTACGAGAAAGGTCACATAAAATGGACCAATGGGGTAGTAAACTTTACACGGGGCGAGTTTCTTTGTTTCTACTTTAATACATTTACATAATCATTTACATATTATCCAAAATGACACAGCAAATAACGATTTCCTAATAAAGATAAAATAAAGAAAAAAATCTGTTTTTGACCTGGTTAATTTAAAAATGAAAATTAAGTTTAATTTATATCTGCATAAATAAAAATAATAGTAATTTCGAAATGAACTATAAATATAAAGAAATGTAAATGAAGTGGTAACTAGTGTTATTTTCCAGGGGTTGTCTGAGGTTGATGTAACATTGATTAAAATATTACACGAAGCGTATTGAACAAAAGACGTCACAGAAGGAAGGTCGACTTACCGGAAAGTTTCTGAGGTAAGGCAGAACAGAGTAGGGGCGGTACAATTAGGAGGAAATTGGACCTTATAACGTATGCGGGACGCGGCCAAACGGTCAACCGAAAAGTGTTTGCGCCGCGGTTTTGGGAAATTTTCTCGAGCGGCCCGATCACGGAGGGATCAACAAAGATGCTGCATCGCGGGGCGGGGCGGGCGGGGGCGTGGGGCGTGATCAATACGGGGGCCGCCGCGTGGCATCTGGCGGCGCGGCGCCCAACTCGCCGCCCGAGAGGCGTCTCGACGCCCGCGTCCTGCTTACCGACTCCGACGCCCGCGCCGGTCCACATTCGGTGTTCTGACGGCAGGTGTCTCTACTTGTACGGAAATTTAAGAATAACGCGCGAATTCTTGAAATCTTGATTTACCCTAACACTGAAAACGCTGTCTTAAATATTATTAAAACATGGTTTTAGGTATCTTCCTATTAGTACATAATAAAACATTTCTACCCATTTTATTTGACAAATTGGAATCAAGTTAACCAACAAGATAAAACTGTTTCCGTCATAAAGGGTAGATTTTTTTACAGCAAAAAGATTTCGTTATTCTTAAATATTATAAGAATAAGATAGGTACTTGTATAATATGTGAAATTGGGTAAAAGTAAAATCAAATTAATTAATTAAAAATATATATTGGTATTCTCTACAAATAAAAATGATTAACATCTTTCGAATAATCTACGCAAATTATTTTAAGAGAATACGGATTTAAAGTCGAAAAACACGACTAACCTCAAACGAAGCACCCAAAACACTCAGCTGATTAGAAATTTAAGTTTAATAACGCCTAAATATTCGGGATAAAGTGGCGTGTGGGTATATGGAGGAAGTATGTAGGTTGTAGGCAGCAGACACCAGCACCGTCGGAAGAGAAGGAAACAATTAGAAGGAAGAAAAGGGAAGAAAGCTCAATATCCGAAAGCTAATTCTGTTTAACCGCCGGAAATAATGTTTGCACCAGACTTTAGGGGAATATACCAACTCTATACTGGATACTGGATACCGTATAGTATAGTATAGCGGGGTATTATTCGTATTTTTATTCGGTAGAAAGTTAATTTATTCAATAAGAGACAATTTTAAGAACCATTTTGTACTTACTATAAAATAATGTACCAGGTGAAATTACTGAAAAAAACTTTTAGAAAAGACACAGTAGTATTTTAGCCTTCTTCCAAATTAATTATGTTGTCTAGCAAGGAGTTTAGAAGTTAAGATAATATCGTGGGTGTTCAGGCAGAAATCCCTAACTCCAGAAACACTTTTTTGAGATATTCAAGTTTTTGTTATTATTGTGCTAGAGTAGTCAAATATTCACTTTTAAAGTGTTTAATTTTTGATTTGCATATTTAGATTACCAAATAAGTATAGAAAGTGACTGTTAAACTTCATTACTTTTCTGCAAATTGAGATTCAAAGTCAGAATATTTCTTAACCGAAGTTAGTGATTTCGCCTGGACGCCCACGATATGTAAATACTAAGGCCTCTATGGTGATACTACATAAATGTCTTGTTCCATTTCAAAGTAATATTTTTACGATAAATTATTGCCTGTTATCGTTCTGTGATAAACATGAATAAATCCACAAAATTTCCTCATTTATCAAATAAATACATAATAAGTAAACGTTTGAATGTGAATCCAGCGTTCTGCAACAAGGACAACGCATAACTTTTCGATAGGAAAGTAAAAGGATACTGACCCGCAAAACGCTTTTTCCTTTGGATTTATTATCAGGACAGGGGACGAAAAATCATAAATCACACAAAGGGGGGGGGGCATTCCGTATCCGCCGGGTAATCTGGCCCAAAAAGCGGGGGATATCGAGACAGGGAGAAAAATCATACTGCTAGTAGTATGGGTATGATAAATATCACCTAATCACATTGTTATTAATATGATGGTGTATAAGAAGATCAGATAATGCCCATAATACTCGATTATGAGTATTTATAGATTGCAGATAGCAAGGGCCGGTTTTATAAACATCCGTTAGTCAATCTTTACACCATTTATGAGCTTTATTTCGCGTAAAACCCGAATTTTACGTTTTATAAAACACTGATAAGTAATTTACCAGCTACCGGCACTATTATGAGGGGCTACGTTTCCTGACGATCCGTTTTTCATTTAAATGACAAATATTCAGCGGCCACATTGGATGGATTCCAATGAGAATTTATTTAAACTGAGAAATACAGTGATAGAAATGATGATAACTTCTAATTTTAAACAACGATGATAGGTAATGAAAAGGTAGTCAAAATTTCATATTACAATTTTTTGTCGGATAAATGGTCATAATGACGTATGTGTTATTAATTACGCTTTGACACATCCGATTTGCGAATGCCATAGATAAATAAAAATAAAACAGAAATGTAGGCGTGTCGTAGGTGTGGCTTATGAATAACGGTTTGTTAATAAAGATGTTTATGAAACACAAATTAGTACTTATATTGATGGTATAAACAGTTAAAGGTTCGTAGCATTTACGGACGTTTGATTGAATGTTTATAAAACAGCCCCTAAATAGTGTAAACGGAAGTGGCCCAAGTTCATGATGTGTAAGCTCAAGATATTATACATATGCTGAGATATTTTTGTCAATAATTTATTCGTAATCCAGGTAACACTTCCGAGGCGGTGCTAAAATATCTATTACAAAAAAAGAAAAAACTAACAAGATCGCAGCTAGTACAACACCCTTTTACATTTTACAAAATTTACATTAGCAATTGTGGTTAAGGAACTGAAGTTTTTTACAAATTTTTCATGGTCGGCTGATGAATAATCACTCTTCGTCCTGATAAAACTCATATCTGCCGAGCTTCTAAAAATTTGTGTGGATTTTAAAACGAGAAAGGCTCAAAACGAGACGTAAAAATAAAGATATGTACCCACCCATAAATTATAATGAATTCCAAGTTTAATAAGAGTAAGTTTGGTCCTAACCGGGTCATCCCCAAAATTCCTGACATCATTTCCACGTGGGCGGGGATGTAATGTAATGGGAGGGAGGGAGAGGAAAGTGGCAGTCCAGAAGGAGCGAAAAGAAGAGAAGAATAATCCCTCGGAAAAGGAACGAAAAATGGGTTAATGTGTCGGTAATACACGCATCAGCGTGGAGCTTGATGGACGGCAAGCGGACGCACTGTATTCACTATTCACGGTAGTCCAAATATCGCGAATTGGCAGCTTTATATCCTTTACCGTTTAAGTGGATTACTTTGTTGGACCAAGCGTGCGAATAAAATTTTGATGCACGCGAATATCTTTAATTTTTGCGCGGTTGATTAAGTCATTACTAATATTATGAGAATCGATGCATTATTCTCAATTCCCTGGCGTAGGCAATAGGCAATATAAAGTTTTAGCCAATGAAATAAAAATGTGATGACAACAGAAGAGACAAAGTTTGTCTATACTAAAACTCCATTTTTTAAGTCTTGACTCAAATAATTTAATACTATTTATGTTTATGAAAAACCATACAATAATAACCTATTACTATTACATACATACAAATTCAAACAAAATTTGTGACAGTCGATAAAAGTATATTTTATGAGATCGAGTATAAATAGGATTGCAAAAATTTGTTTTCGTCAAATTAAAATGTTAGTTTACCATTCGTCAGATAAATCGCAGAAATGCAAAAATTTCTTTTCGTCAAATTAAAATGTTAGTTTACCATTCGTCAGATAAATCGCAGCATTTTTTATTTTAAACACGAGTAGTGCTATACCAATTTCTTTTAAAACCAAGCTTTACAAAAAACCTATATTTTTTTTAATAAAATATATATTTCATGAGTGTGTAGATGGCAACAAAACCAGCCTTTTTAGATAGATACTGAGAGCCTAAGACCGAGTTATTCCGCTTCGTGAGAACGAAAAATTCCAATGCATAAATTTAATATAAAGTAAGAAGAAGACATTCAAGGTATAATGTTGTTCGGAGAAAATACTAATGGTTCAAATGGTTATCTCTTCAGCAGTGGAACTTGTTAGGGGATTTACCGTATCTACTAATCCCTAGAGCCGCTG
Source organism: Micrasema minimum (assembly GCA_022494985.1). Taxonomy (NCBI): domain Eukaryota; kingdom Metazoa; phylum Arthropoda; class Insecta; order Trichoptera; family Brachycentridae; genus Micrasema; species Micrasema minimum. The sequence continues at coordinate 233,982 of JAGVSP010000252.1, read as the reverse complement.
TGTAATCTAAATAGTAAATGTGAATCTACCGACGGTACTTGGTACTACGTGTGCGGGTGTACAATGCGGGTACCTGCGATATGTGTATAAACTACACAGTGGGAGTGTACAAGTTGATTGGAAATCCGATTCCTTGAAACAGGTTATACGTGAGGTTGTAAGCGACGATTTTACCCCAATCAATATTATTAGGAGTCGAAAATAAGTACTGTCTGAATTATGCGACATGTGTACCTACACAGTATAGGAATGTTTATGTAAAATTGGAAATCCGGGACCCCATGCTGGAATGTCGCATGCGACACTTCGGAATGACGAGTGATTTTCTACCGTAGATCACTCGCCATTCTGAAGTGTCGCATGCGTCTTTTGTCCAGCATAGGGTCCTCGAACAGGTTGTACTAGAAGACACGCAACTAATTTATCCTGTTAACTAAGGGTCGAAATGAGTAGTGTACGAGTTATGGTGATTTCGACATTTAAAAAATCACAAACACAAATAATATTCACTATGTGCACTCAAATGATACCTGACTGAAAGAATAATTATGAATGATCTTTTTTTTTATGTGCAGAAATAAATATTCTTTAATTGCGATAATATTATTTGCTTGGAAATTCGGAATTAAACGAGCATTGATATTTTTCCAATACAATATTATTTTTAATTCAACTCATTGTTTACAATTTTTTTTTGCACGGCCATAATACAAACCACTTGAAAGGAATAGGCCGAATTAAAAATAACCATGTATGTATATATATATGGCCAGTGTGGAATACTGTCACTAGAAACTAGTAGTGTACCATCACTAGGAACTAGTAGTGTACCATCACTAGGAATTAGTAGTGTACCATCACTAGGAACTAGTAGGGTACCATCACTAGGAACTAGTAGGGTACCATCACTAGGAACTAGTAGGGTACCATCACTAGGAACTAGTAGGGTACCATCACTAGGAACTAGTAGTGTACCATCACTAGGAACTAGGAGTGTACCATCACTAGGAACTAGTAGTGTACCATCACTAGGAACTAGGAGTGTACCATCACTAGGAACTAGTAGTGTACCATCACTAGGAACTAGTAGTGTACCATCACTAGGAACTAGTAGTGTACCATCACTAGGAACTAGTAGTGTACCATCACTAGGAACTAGTAGGGTACCATCACTAGGAACTAGTAGTGTACCATCACTAGGAACTAGTAGTGTACCATCACTAGGAACTAGTAGGGTACCATCACTAGGAACTAGTAGTGTACCATCACTAGGAACTAGTAGTGGTACCATCACTAGGAACTAGTAGTGTACCATCACTAGGAACTAGTAGTGTACCATCACTAGGAACTAGTAGTGTACCATCACTAGGAACTAGTAGTGTACCATCACTAGGAACTAGTAGTGTACCATCACTAGGAACTAGTAGTGTACCATCACTAGGAACTAGGAGAGTACCGCCACTTACTAGTGGTGTACCATAATAGTGAAGTCTCCAGCCACTATTGAAAGGTCGCAGCGAATGGGATAATGTCGTTTAATGGGAATCAATTCACAATACAGTGAATAACGAGATTCAATGTTAAGCATTTAATCGATAAGGTAAAATGGAGATATCTCTGAATTGTAAAACATTATAATAAATATAAACATTAAAACGATGATATTAGGGCTTCAGTTCATCAGGACTGTATTATTTAAAGGTTATTTTATTCTAAGATCCATCATAAAATTGTCAATAGAAAAAGGTATAAATAAATCATAATTTTAAGCTTCACAACCGTAAACCACACATAAACCAGAATAAAAGTTTTCGTACTCTTTTAGAAAATTTAAACTTGTAATTTTTGGAATCTGTGTCCTATTTCTAATATTATTTATGTATGTGCAAAAAATACACGCCATAGTTGCGTTTTATCTAGAAGTAAACCTTGGAAGTATACAATACTGAAAATCTTTGATACTAAATGGTAGTACTAAAATACGAATTTCAATAACTTAATAGGAAAATTTACAAAAGAAATTATACAATAATATACCTGCAAAGAAAAGTTTGAGTACGGAAAATACGCATGAAAAGATCTACGCGTAAAAGTAAATGAACAAAGGATAAAAAGGCTTTTTTAAATGAATAAACATAAAAGTACACAAAAAAGATGTAAAATAAAATAGAAGTGTGTTACTCTTAAACTATTGTAAATATTTATTAATATGTGCGATGTCGTCGAGTCGACAAGTTCGGCATAATAATAACACGGTATTCGTTTATTTCCCTAGTAAGGAATTATTAAAAAAATATTTCATATCCAGAATAATGTATAAAAAAGATCTAAGGTAAGTATAAGTTCTTTGAAATAATGAAAAAAATGCTACGAGTTCTTGGAATTTTCATTCTCCGCATGAAAGTAGAACACACAGAACAGTATGAGAGAAAACACCAAGAAATTCCACCTACAAATATTGCGTTCGCAGTTCTATTGGCCTTATTTAGAAATTTCAAATTTCGCTATATTGAAAATACAAAATGGTATCTGACTTGTCATCTTATACCTTTGGCGCCGCGCCGCGTCGTTTCAATATTGGAAACTCCGCTTAACTTCAACTGTATGATCTTGCTATAAAGTTCTCTTATTATTAATCTCGGATTGTAGTTCAACGAGGTTTGAACTGCAGCACTGCAGATATTCCAGATTATTGTGTGCAGAAGAATATTGCCATTTTTGAGTACCTACGAATATTTGCAATGCAAGAGTGGGGTGGTTTTACAGTTTTCAATACGAATACAATTTCAAATTTTTTCGACGGCATATTGATTTGGGAATAGTATTTTCGGTTGAAAAGACTTTTGAAGAAACACATAATAGCTGGCTTCAAGCTCGGTTACTTTAATCGTTATGAAATTCGATTCTGTGTAACACACTTGAAGCCATATAATAGAAAAAAAAAATTCTTTCAAAAACTTTAGGTTTCACTAAAACTGATACTTCATTCAAAGTAATGCACGATTCATTTCATCAAAATAAATAATGAAAATGTTATCAACTTGTAATAGGTTCGATGCAACCATTGAAAATCACAAAAATAAAAAAAACATTTTTACGCATTTTTACACAAACTGTACAGTAAACTGCGGAAATACAAAATTATATTATTATATAATGAATGGATTATATAAATAGCTCCACAAGAAAAATACGATTGATTTGATAATGTCAATAATGAGTAACGATCAAACCCAAAGAAAAATAAACCGATAAAGTAATAATTTAAAACTGGAAGCCAGTAAGGATGTTCAGTGGATAAAGTAAATAGGAATTGTTGAAGTAGTATCCGCTTGTGGTATTGGGGATTATCCTCTTAGAGGGTGGTGGGGGGGGGGGGGGGAGATATAGCAGATTAAAATGAGGGATTTTTCTTCCGTACTAGAGTGATTAAGACCAAAAGAAAAATACAGAAAGAAAGAAATACATTATACAAAACCAGTAAAAAAAATATACTAAGGTATTAACAATCTTACGATATTCGCGTAATTACTATTATTTTATTTAGTATGGGTGTTAAATTGGTTAATATTTACTTAATTATTGTATTGATACGCGTTTGGTAACGAAGGTTATATTAAGTGATAAAGCGTTACGTTAAATTTTGAAACAGACTAGTGAACGTTTGAAAAAAAATATATATATAGTTAACTAAATAATGCAAAATAACTTCGAAATTATGAAATTGGCCTGCATGCCTAAAAATTTTTTAATGGAATAAAATCAATGCCGTGACTATGTATAGATCTGTAGATCTAAACAAAAAAGATCAACTTCTTACAGTAAACATGCAAAAATTAAAATTGTGTGTTTTCATACACACACGAGGGTGTAAAACAATTAATGAAGCACAAAATTATTTATCAGATTTAACGATATCTATTATATGATTGTTATGACAAAGTATTAAAAACTTATTTGCATAGGAAACTTAGATAAATGCTCATTACAATGTTTGGGGCGATTTACCCGCGGTTATGTTATGACTATTATGTCCGTAGCTCGCTAACCAGGTTGATAGTAGTAATGTGCAGTAAACTGTTTGGATGATTGGTGGCTTTTCAGTTGGCTAGGTCGCCTAATGGCTAATTACAATACCCAACTACGGCCGGGGGTTGCCGAAGGGAGGAAGCGGGTGCATCACGTGGCGTTATCAATGTGAAATAAAGGAACACAGACATAGCTTAATTTTCGGATAAAAGTTTTTTTTTTAAGGAAAAAGGAGTAGTTATAAAAATTTCGTGACGCTTTCTTTCATTCTTTTGAATTAATTTTTGGTAAAGAAAGATTTATATTTGAATTCCCGTCATTCGTTATTTTACAGGGATGAAGCTTTTCCGGGAAATAACATCATAAACGGGATAATTAAAGTTATTTGACGACTCTGGTTACTAAATTTCGGTAGAATCGTACGAAACAACTGGGGCTTACATACATAATATCGACTGCTTGGTGAATTTCAAACGTTTTCTTAAATATTTTTTCAGAAGTAACTAAAAACACGTGATTTAAGTTAAACATCATAATTTTTAAACTACATAGCTGATCTTAAAAGAGCCTGGAATATATTGGCATACAATTTTTAAAATAATGATGAAGCCTATCGATGATTGTTAATATTTTATTAAATGTTTTCGTAATATGTAGATAATGTTTTTTGGAATTCGATATTCATTACGAAAATTTGAAAAAATCTTTAAAATATGTCAGTACTACATTTTCAATGGGCAAATCTTTAATTTATACATCGTGTTTTTGCCTAGTACTTATAATATTTGGGCAAAATATTCTGTGGTATATATGAATTTGTTCAGAACTAAAAATAAATGCAAGATTGCCATGTTTTCAGATTACTGTGATCTGTAATGGAATATGTACATATATATGTATGTGTGTAGAATGTAGACTAAAGAAATACGTTTTAACTGATTATTATAGTGATTCCTCCAAGGTTAAACACTGTTGATTCCAAAATTGAATAGCCAATCACTTGCGGCCATTTCAAACTTTTGTAGGAACCATTTGGGAAAATAAGGTAAGAGGTGAAATCGCTATTTCATGTCTGAAAACGTAAGCTGTGATAAGAAGCGATCGCCCAAACCAGAGACAAGAGAATGGTCTCAGGGCTCAAGGCTCTATCCCGCAAAGTGCGTGGCTTACGTCTGTATTGGTTAACAAGGTTAGGTTAATTTGTTAATGAACAACCTTAGGTTAATTTGTTAATAATAATTCCTTTATAAATTGAAAAAAATATCATTTAAAATATTTTATTTGTATGGAATAAACGTATTTACATATTTTAATAAATAATCCCCCTCAATGTTTGGCCTCTTAAGGCGATTGGAATTACGTACACCGGTTGAAGGGGGTACAACCAAGTCTGTATACGGGCGAGTCTAGGAGGCAGTTAGTAACAAATAGAATATTGCGGTTGTCAAATTTCGAAGATAAAAAAGAACATTTAAAGGTGCCCCATATTCTTCTAAAAACAATACGACAGTTAAAAATATATTGCAAATTTTGTGGATAACTGGATGTATAGTAAACGTTAGTGACTAGGATTAATTTTTTTTAGAGATATTATACTAACTTTTAATGTCGTTTTCAAGGAATGGATTGATTCTTGCAAGATGAATTTAATTTACCCGTATACGAATTGATTTTATAAGAAATTTAAACAGCAATCCATGTAATTGAATTGAAAATCAAAAGTAGTGGTTGTTGAAATCTTATAAAACCGTTTTCTCCTCCACATTAAAGACTCATAATATTTTTTAATGTATGCTATTATTTTCATGGCCCTTACTAGGTTTTGAAATTTGACATCCAATTACCTCCGAGTGAGGTCACGTGGGGCAGGGAGCCACACGTCCAGGCTTCATTAAACCTCGGGGACTTAGGCCAAACAAGTTTACAGCGGGACGCGGAAAGGAAATCCTCAACTAAACGGAGTCAAAGTGTCCCGAGACAGATCAGACAGCAACTTTTATCCACGGCCAAAGAATACATAGCATTTGATGAAGTGCCCATCAACTTTGTTTATAATGAGCCCTGGGGATTAATTTGAATAACCACGGGTCAGAATTTCACCTTCTAATACATTCTTTACTTTTTCAGTGCTTTTATTTTCAACAATATGTAGAGATTAAGTATGAAGAGAACATCACAGTCAATGAAACATAATTTATAACGCTTCAATAAAGTTTTATGAAAAATAAAATATCGCAACGATTACTGTTGACAATTTTTTTTTTTTTAATCTTCTGAAATATTAGTAATCGTATGTAATTACTGCTCTCAAAGCTTTACGATCATTTTAAAAAGCGGAAAAAATAGATAATTATTTTGAGTTTCTTACATTATAAGAGAAAAAAATCAATCTTATATGAGCATCACTACTTTCTTATAAGAATTAAGAAAAAGGAAAGAATTTAGTTAATCATCATTAGTGGAGAAACTGTCCCCCGGGAGAAGGCAACGTATTTTAATATGTAGACGGTTGGTGGAAGGTAAAGGAAAGTCCTTGTTAGGGCTTTAGTTCGTGCTGATCATGTGTTCATTAAGGGCAGGTGGCATCCTTCTCGGATAATGGGGCCTTGTTTACCCACCAATCGGCTTACCGGGGAATACCTCCCGAACTCTAAACGATACTGTGTTGTAATCAAAATATCTGAGACGTAATCAAGCGATGGATTAAGGAGGCGTGGGAGCACATTTCAATTAGAAGTAATTTACACATGTACGACGCACTTATGTAAATTTCGCTTGTAAAATACGCTGTTAGTGCCGAGATTTAAAGTTATTTAAAATCAGCACACATTGCTCTAATAGCACTTAATTTAATCACAATTTGAGGTAATTCCCATATCGTTGTAAATACTATTTGGATGTAAACATTAATTGTCCATAACCGTTGTATAAAAATCTTTTCAACATGAATGAAAAAATGATAATTTCTTTGTACAAGTAAATTCAACTTGGTTTATTCAATGTTTAAATGGAAACGGAACAAAACACTACAGAAATGTAATCATTTTGAAAAAGTTTTACACGAAAATATGTATCACAAAAAGTCTTACGTGGACGATTTCCAACTGAAACACGAGGCAGTCTTCAGGAGAACAGAATATACTTTTACGTGCGTAGGAATATAATAATATCATCCAATAAGAGAAAAATACAAAATTATCTTATTTCCGGGGGTCCATGTTTTTCTTGTTATGTTGATAGGAAAATGTACGCGGGCGACAAACGTGTGAAATGCGATACTAAGTGGAGGTCCTATTTACAAGAATGTATGTGTTATTTTAGGTAAATTAGGATATATTTGCGTAATACAGTGGGGGAAGAAAACAGAAAGTCTCGTATTACACACTAATGCCAGAAACGAAAGACGATGTATTGGGAATTGCAGAAACTGTGCTTCTGGATTAACTTAGAAATATATTCACGTTTCGGTTCCACGAGGTAAAAAAATATGAACAAAAGTATTCAACAATGAAAGGAACGTGAGTATTCTCCTTAAGAGTACTTAATCATTGATGAGATTTGAAAATATATGAATGGGTTAAAAAGAAATTATTTATAAATATAACAAGATAAAATATTAAAACCAGTACAAAACATGCCGGTATATCCAGTTTTTTTCTACTACAAGTATTTGGACACACTCAAAATGTTGTTTATAAATATTAGCTGGTAAAAGTTATAAGCATAACAAATTGAAGATTCATCTTCAGGCGTTTCCTAGTAGGTGATATAATTCGGTAAGAATCTCGCTTGCAATCATAAAGGTTTTCTGCTAAAATGCTTAGCAATTTTCTCAATGGATGACAGAGAGTGTTCACATGTGAAGCGTCGCGCCATTTTATTGTATATTGGCAGATATGGATATCAAATACTAGGTGAAATGAGGAATGTTGTAATACATCAAGTGGCCACTTAACCCAGCCAATGACAGGTCATAAGCCCTGTAAAACGCCTAGATATCCATATTCCCTTCCAAATTTCTCGTCTCTGTTGAGATGTCAAATTGTAAAAAAAAAACATTTATTTAGCGCAGCAGTGAATTACTTTTAATACTTTTTTATTTAGGTCCGTTTTGAACGTAATTACTAACAAAAAATGTATTTTATATTGCATGAAATATGATGCCAAGTATTCGATAGTATTTTGAAGAAAGATAGCCATACATTCGCTGATAATTTCCCCTAAAATAAGGAGTAAATTTACCAAACATCCCCAACGTCTTGGTGGGCGAGTGGGGGCAACACAGGCCTGCCCAGGACCCCTTCCCCCACCCCCATCCCTCTTCATACCACCCGGGAGAGGCTTTCCAATTTAAAATGACGGAAATTAAACCCTGACCGTATCGAATCAAAGGGGGCATTTTCGATATCCATTCGGCTGTGTTATTAATAACTAAAGCCAATAAATACACTAAAATGATTTCATCAGATTTTGAAATTCAGAAAAACTTTAAATTATAAATATGAATTTCGTGAGAGCGTAAATTCGGGAAAAGTGAATTATTTGTAATAATTATTATGGATAATTTATATAGCGCTATTTTCGTATAAAAATATCTCAAGGGCGCGGGCGCTTTAAAAATGTTGAATTTGTGTACAATATAAAATTTGTATGGAAAAAAAGGTTTTACAACAAAAATGTTAGGTACTAGTATCTCTTTACCCTCGCACAATAAATACCTCAGCAACTTAGGTTACATTACATAAAGAGTAAAATTTGGTTAAAAGAAACTGCCACGTTATCGTCGGCATCGGCGTCGTTGCGACGGATATGTGAACGTTTTTCGAAAATGATTTAACAAGCGTTTCGATCCATTTTTCGAATATAACAAACGTCGATTAAGCTGATTAATTTCCCCGAGAACTAATGGCGGCATTAGCAAGGAGACAACGTCACGGGGAGAGAATTATAGGTTGTATTAGGTAAAAGAGGTCCGCGGGAAAGGGGCGAATCAATCCTGAATTGCGTACTATAAAATATTGTGCGTAGTTCGTAATATTTCGACAAAGCAACAATACAATGGGTACATTAGGCAATCAGCACAACGAAGATGAGGACGGTTAAGAATTTGTTGCTTTGTCTCGTAAGAATGGATGAAAGTTTCAGCATTGTAAGAGAAGTAAGAACCCCCTGGAATATTAAAGGAATATCGAATGTACTGAGATAAGATTAACAATCCTCCATTCATTTTGTCTCATTGTTCCCTAAAGTCGAATTTTTCCCTCTAACGGGCGCTTGGCGGGGAAGGGGGCGGGAGCCGCTGCCGTGTGATGAAAAGTAATTATGTCTGTCTTTATTTTAATATTCTTTAAATGATTTTAACGCTCCGTCGTGAATGGCGATGATTAAGATAATTTCCTAAACAATTCGGACTCATAAACCCTAACTTCATAAATTTGTGTAGAATATTTCAAAATGTCACTATATCCGATGACGTTGACAAACCGCAATTTTATTCTCATTAAAGATGGTTTGGGAAGAGTTTTGAAGCCATTTCCAAAAGCGCAAATAAAAATGTGAGATATTTTTATTTACCATCAATCTGTTAATCTGCTATTACTTACATATGATTATAAAAACAAACAACACATCCAACCGTTCGTAAATAACGAAAGTAACAACAGCCTCTATTTTTTCACCTTCTCCTGTTATTAAAAAGCTGTTATTATTTAGGAGTTCATGTAAAGTACGATGTCCAGATTATTGTAGGTAGATATAATTAATTTGAAGAACTTAGTTTTGTGAACAATGATAATTCAGCGCCAGGACTAGGGGTGGTTGACACGAGACACAACAGACCGCTAATGGCTGACAATGGCATCCTGAATTGGGAATTTAATTTGCAACTCAATTTTAATGTCTCGAAAAATAGACTCCATTAGGTAAATCGGCCGTTTGTTTATTTTGGTGAGATATAAAGCCTCTAAAGCTAACCAAAATAAAGCGGAGAAAATAAAAATTAGTGATTTCATTTATTTTTATAACGAAATAACGGGTTATTTTGTTCTTTTCGAGTGGAAGGATATTTGGATAAACTGTTTTTAAAAAAAATTATTCCCATTACGTATAGCGCTTTTTGGGGGTAAATAATGATTTTTATTCAAATTAATGCTGTTTTACTTTAGAAGGTTCTAAATATCGGAAAACCAACTGACTTAACGCGACTTAAGAAAACGGATAGGGCCATCAACTAAGAGAAGTACTGAAAAGGTGCTGCGTGCTGCTAGATGTTTAAAGAAAACTATAATTTAATCTTTATCTCCCATAAATAGGGTACTCGTTTGCTAGGGATAAAAAATACGCAAGATTAGATCGTACGCGCAAATAAAGAAATGCACACAGAACGCAAAATTGTGGCGAGATATAACTCAAACCATGGCGGAGTTATATTCCGGACACGAAGACGTTAAATAATGGCTATTACATGCCTCTCTTCGCTATTCCTGCAAAGGAATAACGATCCTTCTAGCCCCGCTTTTGTCACCCCCAGTACCCAGTACGTAATGCGGCCGGGGCATAACAAAATGGCGTCGGAAACAAATTTATAAAGGCGCGAGCGGGAAAAAAAAACAGCGCCTTTGTCACTTAATCAAAACACAAAAATAATACACAACTCTGGCTAATTACCATAATTAATACCGTAAATCAAGGTGTCCAAGGGCGTAATCAAGGGGCTCAGTATAAATTTACCGCAGATTTTGGAACTGCTGTGTCATTTTACGAGTTTTGGAAATGAGAGGTGTCTGTTTTTGATAAGCATAACGACCTGGAGTGATGAAAACAAATGCCATAGATTAAAAATATGCTAATTTATATTCAATTATTTGAACAATAATAATACAAACGTACTCAAAATTTGTGATACACCAGACATTAAGAAAAACTTGCAGACACGGCCCCAGGGTTAGGCGACTAGTGCCGCTGCCTAGGGCAGCAGATCTTAGGGGGTGGCAAATTTTTTTGATGTATTTAAAATAATGATAAATATTCTAGTATCAATAAAAATGCATAATATTAGCCGTGTAACAAAAGTCAATGTACAAGCGGGAAATCAAGAGAATCTACATGTACATTCAACTCCAAATATGACGTAAATTTCGGGTTGTACTGCAAGTTTTGTTATTCCATGTATAATGAATAAATACATGATGTATTTACAAGGTCATTTGTAGACCCCGTAGTGTAGTGGTTAGTGCGCTGGATTACCATGCACGAGGTGACACCTACGACTGTCTCCAAAGCGTAAGACCGATCTTCTTGCCTTTATGTAATAAATGGTCATGATAAACTGTAATTGGTGAACCAATTCAGTGCCCTATGCACCATTAGGTGCGGATAAGGGAAAGTAGTAATAGTAGGTCATTTGAAGTTTCGTTATTTTTGGCAAGATGTCGCAGAAATTGGTGAACCAATTCAGTGCCCTATGCACCATTAGGTGCGGATAAGGGAAAGTAGTAATAGTAGGTCATTTGAAGTTTCGTTATTTTTGGCAAGATGTCGCAGAAATTGGTGAACCAATTCAGTGCCCTATGCACCATTAGGTGCGGATAAGGGAAAGTAGTAATAGTAGGTCATTTGAAGTTTCGTTATTTTTGGCAAGATGTCGCAGAAATTGGTGAACCAATTCAGTGCCCTATGCACCATTAGGTGCGGATAAGGGAAAGTAGTAATAGTAGGTCATTTGAAGTTTCGTTATTTTTGGCAAGATTCGCAGAAATTGGTGAACCAAATCAGTGCCCTATGCACCATTAGGTGCGGATAAGGGAAAGTAGTAATAGTAGGTCATTTGAAGTTTCGTTATTTTTGGCAAGATGTCGCAGAAATTGGTGAACCAATTCAGTGCCCTATGCACCATTAGGTGCGGATAAGGGAAAGTAGTAATAGTAGGTCATTTGAAGTTTCGTTATTTTTGGTAAGATGTCGCAGAAATTGGTGAACCAATTCAGTGCCCTATGCACCATTAGGTGCGGATAAGGAAAAGTAGTAATAGTAGGTCATTTGAAGTTTCGTTATTTTTGGCAAGATGTCGCAGAAATATTAAAATGGTACTGGATCGGAGCCAATGGGGGGTGATTACCTCCCCCTCCCCGCGCGTCACATTAGGGCGGGGTGCAGTCCGAGTCCACTGCAGATAGCTTAGGGGTGTGATACATTGTACATACATGGCGGGCATAGTTACTAGTTAGATAGATACACGACAGTAAGACTATTATTATCCTTATTGCACTCGATACAGCCAGAGGAAGCCTTTGTGAACCCCGGCGCACCAAGTTTGGCGACCGTGCTTTTGCCGTGGCCGGCCTCTCTGACTGGAACCGATAGCCTTCACAGCAACTTAGCACCCTTCAAAGCCCTAGTCAGTTTCGCTCCCAATTAAAGATACACTTTTTGAAAACTCATGTAAATTCCCGGAATATCTACATTATTGCTCTATTTAGCTCGAGTTTCGGGTCTGATTAGCTTATTCCTACGAGCATGTTTAAATAAAAGTTTGCCGATTATTATTGTTACGGTGCTTTAACATTGTAACCATATCTAATGAGGGATAAGGTAAAAAGAAACATAACGATTATAAAAGTAAGAACACACTGATATCTCAAACAAGAGTTTATAATTAAATATTTCTTCTTGACAATTTTCATGTGATTTTTTAGAATCTCAGAGGTTTTATGATGCCTGTAAATAGACCTCTTCCCTCCTAATCTACGGAAGTGATATTAAAATTATACAAATAACTTCCGATTCACAGTAGTGCCTACCAATATAAGATTCATACAACTTGAATAAATTAATTAAATAAAACACTTTGTTATTTAGACCACTTGAATTTATTTAAGCACTACTATGGTTTCGGAAAACAGAACTTTCCATCATCAGGTGTACTAAACTAAATATAAATATACAGAAAAAGGACACAAGTATGGGTGGGCGGAGCTAATTAAGGGAGGGTGGGGGAAGGGGCATGTAACGGGAATATTGTGTTATTCCACAACATTAATCCCAACTCAATAAATAATATAACTTGTACGTAATTTACTACTACATTCTACTTTCTCTAATTCCGCACCTAATGGTGAATAGGGCACTGCATTAGTAGCTACATCAAGTGCACTGAACTTGATAATTTGTTATATGAAGGCAAAAGGTCAGTGAATGCAAACATGTACAAATAATGCAAATCATATCGGTTGTATTACGTTTTATTAATTAAGCGTTTTGATCCCCGTTTTCTAACAAAAAAGTTTAATTTTTAAAAGGAGTTATTATTAACCCAAGTAATTATTCATAGCAAGAAACGACGATGTACCAAGGTGTTTGGCGGTCACACATTGCGCGACGGGCGCGGGCGGGGCGGGCGCGGTCAGCCGGCCGCACAATGGGCCATTGTGCGGGGAGATGGGCAGAAACAACAAACAAGCGGCCTGCTGAGAGATTACCCGGCCGCACCGGCGCAGGCCAGACAGGAGGGAGGAGGTATGAACAGATATTACCACCTTCACAGTCAGCACGTCACTTTAGAGAAATTATAAGGTCAAAGTTCACTATGATATGATATCAGAACATTACGATTTACATATTATTTACAGATGACATCTCAGCAGAGACGTGAAGTAAGGAAGGAAAGAATATCTAGATGTTAACAGGGCTTATGACCTGTCATTGTCTAAGTTAAGTGGCCACTTAATGGGTAAAATCCAGGTTGTCTACAAGTATTTGGACCCACTAAAAACATTATTTATTCTCGTTGTAACCCAACCTACCCTTACAACTATTAATTTCCCTTACCTGCGTCCAATGGTGCATAGAGCACTGTATTTGTACCCCCAAGTTTCTTGATAAAGATTTCAAAATAGTCTTATACTTCAGTCGCCGTACTTTAACCTGGCCACCATAAAGACACTATTACTATTACTACTACTACTACTTTCCCTTATCCGCACCCAATGGTGCATAGGGCACTGAATCAGTACACCAAGTACAGTGTATCTTGATAATTATATTGCATGATGACCATAAAGATACAGGAGAGTTTTAAAGCACATCACGATATTCATAAGATAACTTTACACGTAATATATGTAAATAGGTCAACCTAAAAAATTAGAACCACAAAACAAAAGCAAATAATAAAATATTACTTAGGTGATTATATGTAGAAATTTAATTTATTTCGATTTTTGTGGTAAACTGTGCTTTAGTAGTACAGCATGATCGAAAAATATGGAAAAAAAAGATATACCTATAGTTCAACTTTCAACTTCTTTTTTAACACATAAAGTAAAACCAACCCACTTTAATTTTAATATTTTGTTTTGAATTCTGAATATTCCCTTTTCTTGTTTAGTGAATTCAGAACTTGACAAATTAAAAATACAACTGCAGTTGAAATCCAAAGTTGATCTCAAAGTGACCCCAAAGGGCAAGAGATATAATAAATTTAATTAGCCTCCAAGGTCTAAGCCGTGCAGGGTAAAAAACAGGATTCGTGTTTCTACAAATTAGTTTCTGCGAGGAAAAAATAAAGGAATGTGAAAAATATGGCTTAATCTGTGGCGCTATTATAATTTGTCATTCTGCAAACCTCCCGCCCGGCATTATTTATGAAGAAAGCACACTCGGAAACGGAAGCAAGGAATAGAAAGGGGACAGATTTATAATTCAGACGAGAAGTGAAAATATAGCGTATCAGAGCTATAAATACAATATGGAATGATCAAATCGCTGAAACGTTAAGTATAAACGAAATTTTTAGCATGTATTCATATTAAGGAACGATTGAACTAAATACGAAAAATAATATCAATATGTTTATAGCGCAAAGTAAATATGATAATATTACTTTTCTTTTAAAAAATTAAGTCCTTCAAAACTCGGTAAGGGCTTTCCAATTTTAATAATTAATAATTTTCAGTCTTAACCTAATACTATTGGATGATTTTGCGATCGGATAAAGGGAGTGATGGTTAGAAAGCTAGTTGATCAATTAATTAATTGGTCCTTTTGCATTATTTTTATAAAATATAATAGTGTTCCCTCACTGCGATTTCCCGTGCCGAGGAAACCATTTCCCTTAAACTGAAATAATTTAACATATTCGGGGGATATTTTTAAGTATTTTATTTATCCTCATTATATTATATTTATTTATTTTATTGTTTTTACGCCCATAGGGCTTTTACATAGACATTTTTAAATGATTACATAGTAGGTAGCTATTCATTACCACCAGAGATGGCATCCAGACACTGTTCCCTAAAATGCACTAGATTTGTGTTGAAAACATCAATATTGTTGGTATACTATTGTTAGCCAGTGCGTGCATTCTTCGTATTGGTAAGTTAGCACTGTAATTGGTCGATGATTGGCTGCAGTAAAATAGTGCATTACTACGGGTAACTCGACCAGGCACTCGTATACTAATTTAATTTGTTAGTTATAGTAATTATATCTGCACATAAACTTTTCAATTCAAATATGACACATAAAGCCATTGAAACAGGGTACAAGAGAGTGAAACAACAAACATAATAGATGAAAACGAATGATTAAAATTAGCAGAAGCATTAAAGTAATTGTTTTCAAATTGGATTTTGATCTAACTATAATGTCTTCCATAGCACTGTGGTGCACTGACTTGCGAGATGTGAGAACACCAGTCAAATGTCAGTCAAAGTGAGTAATGCGATATAACTCCGCACAGATGTGATTACAGATCACGGAGCGTCTGCCAGTTGCATCCTCACTGGGGATCTGAGGAGACAGAGTGATTGACTTTATTGCCCATAAACCTAGGGAGATATACGCGACACCGATTGTTACACACCTACGTTTTATAAGTAGGTATAACGTATGCGAATTGTATCGTGTCCATTGTGCGAAACATGATACAAAAATAATATCCCAACTAGTAAACATTCATAATATAACAAAAGTTTTGGTTTAATTGTGATTTGTAGATAACTAGATAAAATGTTATTGTCATTATTACTAAGCAGAGTGGTTTTAGAGTTTGATTTGGTTGCAAAAGTCACCTCAATACTGCATTCCACGGGATTTGTAAAATTTTGATTTGCCGATCCAAATTTGCGTTACACCATAAAAATAATTTTTTTTTTGTACGACAATTCGCTGATATTTCTAATACATTTTTAAGACTCGGGGAACAATTCGGTGTCGTTGTTATCAAGATCACATCTGTATTTACATAAAATGATTGTACAAGCCCAGGGACCACACAAACATCGTAAGAAAATAAAAGGTGAACGTAAACCATGTTGTTTATTATTTATATACATTATACATGTTATACAGGGAGCATTACGGAGATCTAGATGATAAATCTGGGGAGTAAGCCCCTTGACACTGTCCCACTAGCAGAAGTAGGTAACAGCCTTTGTATTTCAAGCGGCAGTTTCAGTAATCAGCATGAAATAGTGCGAAGTAAAAGGCCTAACCAAGTTTAAATCTAGTATATTATTTTAGGGCCTACAGTGCCAGTGCGGAATATGAGCAATAAAAACGTGAACACAACGGATAAGACAAGCAATTAGGCGGCGATTTAAAGTGACTTAAACATTGAATTTCTAGCCATAAAGTAAAATTAGAAATCGAGAAAGAATACTTTTTATTTAAAAGTGTCATTTTATGGCAAAATGGAACTCTTTGTTCAAGTAGAGGGTTATTTGAAATACTAGAAATATATTTTAAACCTCTATAATGAATAAAATTTGAACATTATTGGATTTAGAAACTAAGTGGTGTGGGATGTTCGCAAGATCTTGCAGTAACAAAAGCAGGAAATCTATATCAACAGAGGAAGTGAATCAAATCCGCTTTGGAGTGTATTTTATTTTGAAAGTGTTTGCAGTTTGCCACAAGTTGGCGGTTGTTGGTGCGGTGTGGGGCGAGAGAGGGAGTAAGAAGTCTAGTAACTAGTGGAGAGGGATAAGAAGAGGAACACACTGGAGTGAAGTGTGGCTGTACTGGTACTCGACAGCGGAGCGGAATGACAAAATACAAAAAAATCCTAAATACGGGCACTTTTTAAACAAATTTCTAAAGCGTTAACGCTTCTATAATAAAAATGAGACACGATTCGCACAACAAAGAAAGATAATAATTTAATTGTTTTATGTTCCATCCACACAGCAAAATGATTCTGTAAAGGAAATCAGATGAAATTCCTACATAACTAAAAACAAAGATAATAATTTGTCGATTGTTTTAAGTTCCAAAGATCAGCATTTTAAAGTCATGAGAGTAAAAAATTAATAACCTAAGAGAGGATTATGAATGGACGACTATTAAAAATGTAATAATAGAAATATATACGAGAATCTATGGAATTACAGTGCCTTATGCACCAATAGGCGCTGACACGAGAAAAACTGAGACGAATATAGCAGACACAATTGGGGTTCTTTCCGATTTTTCATTTTTTATTTTAAAAAAATGATTGAAAAATTACAATATCAAGGGAAATTTTTTTTTTTTTTACGATGTCATATGAATTTTTTAGCGCGGTTTGAAATAGCGCTTTTTCAAATCGCTCGCAAAATCCTCCATTTAGCGCGTCATTGTGTTTTTTTTATATCGTTGGAATTGTAAAAATATACTTTAAATATTTTATAGCGTTTTCAAGGATATTCATGTTATCTGGAAAGAACCCTATTAGTGGACGTAGGAACAGAACACAAACGTTTCGAGTGAAGATTTCCATAAAATCAGGGTAAAAATAATGATTTATGTTACCAACAAAAACTGCAAGCATGGAACCGTCTTCCTCAATAGGTAGATTTTAGCTTAATTACAAAGCCTTTCCTGTGTTCATAACATGTGTATGTGAAAAAGAAGAATTACAAAAATACTTAAAGAAAGAAACATAATGTGATCATAGTTACACACATTAATGACCAATTTTAATTGAAGTAGACATTTATTGCCACGTGGCTTCGGGTCTAATAAAAAAAACATTAATTTATGACAGTTTAGTTGAGATTTAGGATGAAACTATCGCTAAGCCCAAATGAAATAAGAAAAAACTTTTAATGGTGGACACTGCGGTGTATAGTGTCGTAAAATAAATATAGTAGCTGTGATGTAATAATAAAATTATATACTATGGAAGTGGAATGTATGTAGGTAATTTGTTAGATACTCTGAAAATTTATAGGTACTTTTATATTGGTGGCAGAGATCTGAACTTATTATATATAAGTGTACATATTACATAATATAACTATTTCCATTGTTTTTTTTTTTTAATTTCCGCTGTCCGCCTTAAAGCGTAGTGGTTCACATGTTAGGCTACGATGCATAAGGCCCCAGGTTAGATTTTCGAAGGTGTCAATATGTAACATTCATTGAATTGAGATTTTTTCACAATAAATATTAAAAAACAGTAGAGATGATAACTTAGAAGCGCAAGAATGACCATCTTAAGTTCATGCCATGTTATAAAAAATAAACAAATACACTCTACTTAGTGTACCCTAATGCAGTGCCCTATGCACAAATAGGTCATAATTGTATTCAATGTCTTTATTAAATTTAGGAATATAGTTAATAACAATAATAACTTCTTTAGAGGAATACCTAGAAAGTTTTTGTCTATTTAAAATGACATCAGAGCAATTTATTAAGTTTTTTTACTTTGTGAAATTACGACGAAGACAAGAGAAAAGGTAGAAAAAGGGGTGAAAAACTCTTTTGTGGCCCGTTCCGACCGCACCCCTGCAATATTTTTCCATCTAATTAGGATTTTTCCCAAGTACCTACCGAGTGTTGCCCTCTGTGCGAGCTAAATTAAAAACTACAATTGGTCGCTGCAGGCTTCGTCACTCGGAAAAAATTCACTCGGAGGAAAATTCAAAGAAAACTCCAAACTAAAACTAATCTAACGGGACAATATGACGGTTGCTGAGAAGGGGGGATATTTCCACCAGTATTATGACAGAAATGCTAATTGTTTTTTTTTAATCGTTCAGGACCGGACAAGTATTAGAAGATTTCATTGAAATTACTCTTTTTGATTATTATTTATATATTTATAATTATTCAAATTCGTAATTAAGAAAACAAAATTATCGATAAATGCTAAGCAAGTAGTGTATAAATATTTTTTTAAACGATAATAACTGCAACATTTTCTTTAAGAAATTAAAGTACATCTTTTCGTACATAATTTTTAGGTGTAGGTACATTTCTCGACTATAAATGAATTTTTATACTATTGAAAAAATAAAGTTTGTTTAAAAATCCTAAAAAATACTTACTTGTTTACAGCAATCTCACCTATTACCGTCATATGCGCGACACAACTGCGATATATCTACATTTCTACATTGGTGATCGCAGTGCATGTTGTGTCTCAGTTATTAAAACATGTTCTTACCTGAAACAGAAAGAAATGTAATTTATTAGTAAAAAGCGATAATACTAACAAGTAAATCGGTGATATTTTCTGTTGAAAATGTCATATTACTCCGATAAGTAGAACACAATTCCTACCAATTAACTGTAGAATCAAATTTTAAGGCAAAATAATTGAGCAATATCATTTTGTACAAAATGTAAGGGAAATTTTGAGACAATTTTTTGAAATATTATATTTACATCGAAATCATTATTTTTGATGGACGCTATCCATCAATTTTAGAGCATTTTGCGGAAATAAATTATTTAATAAAACTGGTTTCCAAAGAAAAGGAAAAATTGCGCATCTAGATCAAAACAGGTTTAAATTTAGATAATAAATTAATCATTTTAAAATAATCGATTTTTATTTATTATTAAAATATATACGTTAAATGCATTTAAATAAGTTTGTAAACGTATCATTTTTTATAGAATAAAAACAATTTCATATTGTTTTGATATTCTAGTAGGTGTGCATTCCTATGAAAAAGGTATTTCAAATCAAAAAGCAAGAATAATTTTTCTTCCACCTTCTCAGTGTACTCAGGCCTCTTCGACAAAATATTTTTGTAAAAAGATTATAAAATTAATTACTTAAACTTCAGAGATAGCGTGTTATAAATTAATTAAACCGTAAATTTCTCTAAAAACTTGGCGGCATGGCGCTTTTAATTTGAAATGGAATTTACGGTAGGGGTTTTAATAATTCTGGGGAAGATATAACCCCCTGATAGCTCTTCCTGCCGCATTCCGCCCTGGAATCTGGCTGGCCAGAGTTTGGCACCCCTGCCTTCATATGTGATATGTGACACTGTAAGCACTTGATATCGAAAATAGGGATTTGAAGTTTTTAGTATATTTCTTCTTCTTCTTCTTCTTTCGCCACGTTCGCTCCTATGTGGAGCACATAGGAGCGAACCTGGTACCAGCCAGCTCTCTCGCCTCCTCCCACGTCAGGCCCGCATCCATCAGCTCCGCCGAATACATCCGTAGGATGGTCATCGACGGTCTGCCAGGACGGCATGGATGATCCTGCAGGCGTAAAGAAGAGGCAGCTCGAGTTCAGGCTCTCCCGAGGCATCCGGAGTACATGCCCAAGCCAGGTCCAACGGAGTACATGTCCGACTCCAGTTGTTGAAATAAAATTTCTCATAATAATGACACACACAATGTGATGCTAGAGCAGGGATGTAATTAAATTGTTGCTCGGTATATTGTTTACTCGTACTAAGATATTGTAATGAGGAAAATATTGTATTGAAATGTTATAGCACCATGCCACGACGCTCATAATCGTATTAAAAATTTAATAATATGTGCAGTTTTTGTAAATTATGGACAAAATTTATCATCTAATGATACATAAGGTGAGAGATTGGGACCTACGAGTTGCCTTGGTCATACAAATAAATTCGTAAATACAGGTGAATTTCGGTATTTATTTATTTATGTGCTGGTATATTATATTAGGCACCGGATATTGAGACCAGGTACTTATGCGCTGTACCGCAATGCGCTAACCATTATACTTTGTCAAGCTAAGAGGATGCAATTTGATATACATACAGTAGTCATTTCTAAACATTTTCACAGCTACAGCAATATTGTCAATTCGACTATCGGTTTTTACGTAGATTTATGGACCGATTCGTGTTATAAATTCCAATTGATACTTTTTATTATTATTTAGTAGGTCCACATAATACCGGTAGTAAAAATCTCTTGTTTTAGTTTACAGATATATAACTGGTAATTTAAATATGGCTGATACCACTTTACAAAAATTTGGTAATAAAAATTATAAATAAATATTGTATAAGCGTAACTCAATTTGAAAATTAATACGTAATGTGCAAATACGTGTGTTTGAAGAACACAACACAAAAACACGAATAACACAAGCGATCGCACTCTCATCAACAATCTATTAAAGTACGAGTACAAAGGTATTCAAATAAATATTTTGCGGTATTGATTTAGTAATAGTAAATAGTAAAAGGTTTTAGTGCGGATGATAGAGCTGTATATTGTGATTAATACCATTTCTATGAATAATGTCTGTCCACGCGGGGGGTTTAAGCGCTAATAAAAAAATAGCCTGCATTATGTCTGTGGAAAACAAACGATACCGTGGAAATATGAGTAAGTACCGACATAATATTATTATTCCTTTGTGACGCCGTCCACCGCAGTCAGACACTGCGATTTATTATTCAGGCAGACAACATATCACCATATTTCACAATAAGTTGAGCTTTTAGTGAGAGATAGCAATTCAAAACTGACTCCGTTTAATTATTTTTCTTACGGAAGTTGGTAACTGTGTAAGTTCCTATAATATTTTACCCTTATTAAAACAATTTATTTGATATTCCTTCCAGATGATTCTAAATGAATACATCGTTTGTAAGATGATAGGTTATTAGATGAAGATAAAATGTCCAGGTAGAGTGTGACATATTGTTTTGGTAAAAACATATATTTTCTGCTGACTTAGTCGAGATTCAAGTCCGGAACCTCATGTAGTGGGCCAATGTTCAAAAAACTTAAACACCTTATAGAAAGAAAACAGACGAGATATCAATTGAATATCACACAATCAGCCCATTATTATGGTTGGTGCAGCGTAGTACTTATATTACATATAACGTTAGGATCTGACATGGGAGGACGAACTAGAACCAATAGCCGATCGCTTATAATGGTGGCAGATTGTAGAAATTATATGCTTCACATAGCGGATATGGAATTATGAACAAGGATTCATCAAGGAAAGGTACAAGGGATTTATAGAAACTAAAAATAGCCAGCGAACGGCTAAGATTGACCAAAACGCGATCGCCCCGAGGAATTTAAAAATTCTTCTCATTGAATTCAATACTCTAAATATTTACATAATTTTGTAACGGAAAAAATCCAGAATATTTTGTTACACGTTTGTATCCCATGATCAATAGATCAAAACTTTCTTTGATACTTTAAAAATGAGATGCGAGTATGATAACAGTGCATTATTCTATGAAGGCTATATTCTGTCAGATGATTGTTGTACAAACCGCGGACAAGGGAAACAAGATAATAGGATAATATAATTTTGTCCGCTGAACAAACGATTGCGAAATATGCCGCAGCCAATGATCATGAAATTCCAAGAACAAAGTCAGCCAAATACAGAGACAATACAAACCAGACAAGAATCGTAATACCAGGTGCGTCATAGCTCTTAGTATTCCTGGAACAGGACGACAGGATGTCCGGTCATTCTAATATCTGTACTGAAACCTATTTTAGATCACACACGCATCTCATTTACTCCCGAATAGAGCTGAAGGAGAGCGAAGGGGACAGCCTGGTTATTCGTAGATTAGATGGAGTGGTCATTCCTTAACGGTAAGAAACTTTCCCGCATCTAAGGTTTAGGAATAATCGAAATTCTTATACTGTCGTCTCTAACGTGCAGTAAACGTACGAGCGAGAGCGAAGTAAAGTAAATACTATGTACTACGATATCAAAATTGGAGAGTGGGAACACCTGTTTGTGTTTGGAATGTACGGCGCTATAAATTTACCGTTAATAAGACCGAAATTAGTGAGATAATAAATTGATGGTCCTAAAATGTGAAAAGTGTTGGAATTAAATTAAATGACATGGATTTTGTTGCTGCCCAAAAGTACAGCAAGGCAGATCATACATTACTACGATGTAGTAAAGGTGAAAATGTAAATCTAATTGAAGATGTGATAATAATAAACGATATAGAAAATGACGACATTGTGATGAAATGATTTAAAACAAAAAACATTTGGTTGTCTGTAAATTTGGTTTACGGACGATAATTTTACGCGATAACGTCATAAGAAAACATTGATGAAAAATAGCATACTTTTATGAATTGAATTCAATTATTATTACTGAATTATCATTATTAAAGCAAGAGTTAATTGAAAATTATTTTTTTTTCCATAAATTATCATTTTTTTGTTTTTTCTTCTTGTGTGCTGCTGTCTCCCTTCTTCTCGGACGCATCGGCCGATAGAGTGGAAGAGAGATAGATGCGTCACAAACCGAACGCTTAGGCCGATCGTGCCTCTCTATCGCTTGTTCCGCGCTCTCGCTTGCACACTCGGCTCGGGCGGAATGTGACAATGAGTCATGCTTTTTCGTGTGTGCAGCCGGCGTTCATCGATTAATTAGACATTATCACGTCAAAAATAGATTAGAAAATTTAAGTGATTTTAAAAATAAAAATAAAGCCGTCATTAAGTTGAAATTTTAAAAAGAAAGTTTTTACAATTTGGTTGTTGTAATATTTATGAGAGGTTAAATGGATCTTATAACGTCCGAAGATGCACCGCTTGAAGTTTGAACATAGTGTATTGGACAAGAAGGGTGAGCGTTGGACGTGCTTGAGTTACAGAATGCCGATCCTATTTTTACAGGGGTCCATAAATGATTGAGGGAACTAAAAGACGATTTGACCAATGCACTCCAACACTTTAAAAGATTTAGGTATTTTAAGTACTTACGCTGAAATCAAATTTTAAAAAAACTATTTAAGTAGACATTTTAAGTTACAAAAATTTTGTAACTAACACTGGATTTCATACCATAGGAGAGTAACTGATATTATTAGAAAAGCTAAACAAATATTTTTTCAAGAAGGGAATGTGGAAAACTTAAGCCCGCTATATATGGGACAGTTTACTACACAGTTTTCTGTGCAGTCTGAAAACGGTCCCGTATAAAGCTAAAACTGCATGAAAAACTGTGTGCTAGTGTCAGATTTAAGCTGACATGACAGTCAATGTTTTTTATGTAAACGTTTAAGTAGACATTGGTTTATTGTATGCTTTTAAATACGTAAAAAACCAATAACATATTTACATTATTAGCTAAATATACAATTTCCTGAGAGCAAACATACGATAATAACTTACAATCGCGTTTCAAAAATACACATATTTAGCGTGTCTTTTGACAGAAGTTTGACAGACTGCACAGTTTTCTGAACAAGAAACTGTGTAGTTTTCTGAACAAGAAACTGTCCCATATAAAGCGGGCATTAGATACAGGGTTCATGAATACAAGAAAGTGGATTTTAACCGACACAAATAAAATTATCTGTATTATGTTTTCAAAAGCTTATTTTTCGTCACACATATTTATTTATTTTAGTGTGTGTATTTTTAATACGAGTGCAGTTATATTTTTTGTTTAACGTAGATGTTATGGAAAGCAAGGTAGGTAATATAAATAATTCTGATAACGGAAAGTAGTAGTAGTAGTATAAATTGTACCAAAATTTTAAAATCTAAATTGCAAAAACATTATAAATAGGCAATGAATAAAGAAAATGAAATTAAAAAATCATCAATCAATCAGGAATGATTACGATTATGAAAACACTAATACATATAGAAAATACTACTAAGCGTAATAAACATCTGTTTTTTATCTTATCCTAAATGATCAGAAAATGTGGTATCGTCTGTATCAAAAATAAAAAATCGGCATTCCGAAGCGAAAGGGGAAAATCTGGTGAAGTAATATTTCACATTTCGTGTCGCGCTTTTTTGGGAAAAGATCAGCATTTGAATAAATAAACGGCCCAAATAATGACGGGTTCAAAGGAAATGCGGCCAAACGTTTATTCAGCCGAACCTATTATTACAGAGTACAAGAAACAGCGATAAAGGAGAACGGTTTATCCGATATGATACATGTGAGGAGGATAAAAACGAGAAGAAATGGAGAAAATATTATCTGATACCATATAGGCGGACCGAGCTTCAGACATTAGTATCGCCGTGAATCAAACAGATACGAAGATCGACTCGCAGATTCCTTTTTTATTGCATAGGAGATAGCATAAAGTGTAGTGAATCGATAACATTATGTCGTGTAAGTATTACTATACGAGCCATTTGTTTCAGTACTAAGAACTGAAATCTATAACGAAAAGGACATGGTAGATAAATTTCACCATTCTATCTTTTTTAAATGGAAAAAAGAGATTTGATAAAATGCTCGGAGCGAAACTGGTTAGCAGATACTATTTGTTCGAATACTGAACCAGATCTGCCAAAACTTAAAGAAGTAATTCTTATACTTTATTTAGTGACTCCTTTTCTAACGCACTCGACTTCCGGTATTTGATACTTAGTTTTAAAAAATATAATCCAAAACAAATGACTTATTATTTATTATGATGCTTACGGTCGACAAAAATTGACTAAAGGTTTTTTTATGTATATATATACTTGTAATATTGTTAGGCCGTCTGTTGCTTCTGAATAATTAAGAGCTTTGTATTTTATCGCATTTAATATTATATTATTTAATGAATATTTTGATAACACTTTCTTTTATTACTTTAAGTACCAAAAATGGCGATAAAAGATATCAGTATATAGTATATAATTATTATATAGTTAATAAGAGTATATAGCTACGGGATGTGACAGCAGCGTAAAATTTTCCAATACCTGTAGCTTTAAAAAAGAAAATGGATGTCAAATTAACGAAGACGACGATTTGATATATCTCCGCCATGTCATGCGCCTGCCCTGTGGTGAATGAATATTCTGTAGGTAGACAGTGTGTATCAAATGCCGCAAAAGGAACATAGGTACTTTTGATAAAGCACACGTTGAGAACATATATCTGAAATAGTCTACGTCTCCTGAGATGGTGATGCGGTGTGCAGTAGATAAGCGGTAGACCGTAATATGCCGGGAGTCAGGGATGATACACTTCCTAATCAATTAATTATTAGACTCATTTGATTGAATCAATAATATTCACAAATTACTGAAACAAACCAGTTACAACACTTATTTAGACGATATTGTTTTTATGCTGGAATTAAATCCAAATAAGAAAAAATAAATGATTGACAGCAGGAATAGAAGTATTTAAACAGCCTCTTTAATATACATCGCTCTTGGGGCGTTTTAACGCGAAAATAACGCTGAAAAAATTATCCAAAAATAAATCAACAAAACAGTTAAACAAAAAATACATACGATAATAAGATATTGATTTATTTTTATTCGGCGCTTTCACATAGTATCATATGTCCGCCTCGTAGTGAAGTGGTTAGCGCGTTGGGCTACCACGCATGAGGTGGCGGGTTCGATTCCCGAAGGGTTCAATTATTTACTTAAATGTTATTTTCACATTGAAATGTTTCATGCGTGGTTCCTGAGACTGGCTTTAAATCGTAGGACTGATCATCTTACCTTCATGTAATAAATTGTTAAAGTAGTTGTGTAGTAAAATATCGTAGTTAACTTTAAACAGAGATGTGAACAGTTACTCGGTCTTTGATTTGAGTCAAGAATTATGTTGTTTTAAAACCAAGACTACGTACATGATCACAATAGTAATTCATGGCAGCCAAAGTAGTTTGGTAAATTTTCATTTGTCAAAAAGAAAATAA
Organism: Micrasema minimum; assembly: GCA_022494985.1. Taxonomy (NCBI): domain Eukaryota; kingdom Metazoa; phylum Arthropoda; class Insecta; order Trichoptera; family Brachycentridae; genus Micrasema; species Micrasema minimum. Next base: position 207,055 of record JAGVSP010000252.1, on the reverse strand, counting down.
CTCAACAAGTATGGCGTCTAAAAAGCTTGAGAAATAATAATGAAGTTAAATGAAAAGTTTAAAAGAAAACACAATTAAATATTCTCTTACTGGGATTGAGCATCGCACAGTGAGTGTTTACGTTTGTAGTTTATAGTCGTGATTGAGAGTAACCGCCCGAGCCATGGCCGCATGGGCGGGATGTTGGACAGGGGAGGAGGGCGGGCGCAGTATGATATACACGGAGTAACAAAACTCGTAGTACAACCCGAAAACTGGTGAATTTACATCATATTTAGCGGTCAATAAATAAATAAATATTTTTTGGAGTCGAATGTGTAATATGACTTTTTAATCTAAGCTTGAAAAATTTTTTTTTTGACAGATTGAGTAAAATTGCACAAATTCTTATTAAAATGCGATTTTTTTTATTTTGTTTTCTTCATGGATAGTATTAATTCGACTAAATAAATAATAAACTGACAGACAAACGAAGACTTTTTTCCAGAAAAGTGCAAGATAACAGTCAATAAGAATATTATAATTACGATTCAAGAAATTAAAAAATTACATAAGCGTTAGTACACAATAAAATGTAAACTTATAACGTATTGTAACTTTGTGAATACGATTGATTGAAGTAATCGACTCATTAGTAAGAAGGGTGTCGATAATTATAATATTGATGTGATAGCAATAAAAGTATTATTAAAGTATTAATTTAAAACATGACTTTTTGATTGTTTATATATTTAAACTAATCCTACTTTAGTAAAACCGGAAATTGTTTAGTAAGAGGTGGTGGGAACTTGTCAATTTTATTTTGAATATGACCACTGACCACTTATGATTTTATTGATAATGCGAACATTGAACATATCCGTTAATTAAATCTACGACGAATTCCACGTTCGTATCACGAATGCCTCTGGGAAAAGTGAAACGTTTGTGTGTCAGAGAGATTACGAGTCACTTAATTTAATCCGCGCTTCCATTTCGGTAACACGCTGACCGGACATGTATCTTTACAAAAAATATACATCCAGATACCCCTGTCATGAACACAGCCAATTCGACTGGATATATTGTGTCAATTTGCCTGCGGCGCGATCGGCGGACATGACAGGCTCTGGGAGCTATCTATCCTGTCCCCAGCACAGTCAGGGGCCCAGTTAGTCTTGGGCCACCTAGATCATGGGCACACTGCTACTCCTCAATTTCGGATGATGACGAAAGGGGATGTTCGGAGCTTTTTACCCACTGACAGAAATTTACTTGACCGCTAATTGCAAAGCATTCTTGGTCACTGTTGTAAGCCCTGGCTACCGTGACGTAGCGAGGGGAGAAATGACCTTGAGACGTCATTAACGCTGAGATCGAAGGAGGCGGAATTGGAAAAACAACGAAAATAAGAAAAAGCTCTGTTATTACAATAAGAAAAACACAGGTTTTTTAAATAATGTCATTCAAGCATTTTTAAATGTAAAAATAAGACATTTATTTGGGTACGTCAAATTTTCATTTGAGTCCTTCTTTACAGGTGGTTTGGGGAATCATATAAATTTCATAATACTCGTACAAAACGTAGTCACGAAAACCGATCACGAACACAAAGGGGTCAGAATTGTGACATTCATAAAATATATCCGCGGATAATTGAAATATTTGTCTGCGTAAATGCTTCCCGCGGGATGACTAGATCAAAGTAAAGCGAGGAACGGTGGAGCATACAGTCACATAAATTTCCCCCGAGTAAGTAACGTTCGAGAAAGAAATTGTACAGATAAAGAGCGAATTAATTAAACAGTTTATGGAGATTAGCACACTAAGCAAGTGTGATAATGATAATAGAAAGAGGATACAAGTTATTCGCGTGAATGTTTATCACCTATCCGGCGTAATTCTAGAGTGTGTTTGTTAATACCTTCTACCTCGTGTATGCTAATATCCTCTACTGCGAAGTTGTGTATTGTGAAGGAGCTCGTGGAGACTTAGGCGGAAACAGTTGATTTAGTTCTACTACTGTATTCACAGACACCGAAATGAGCGGAGCTCGTGACGGTAGTTCCACAGGCGGGGGACAGATAAATTACCTACTCCTGACAACTATCCGGTAGGGTAAAAGGGTACAAAGTATGAGCGGGAAATCAGATTTTGTAACAGGTACATAAGAAAACTCTTATTTAAATTTAAATTGTAAAAAAAACCAACAAAAAAGATTTTATTCAAGGACAGCCGACTATTAGAGTGCTTTCTACCTGGATAGCAATTAAAACAAAAGACTTTTAAATCATTTCAGTGTCAAGCTTTTAAATTGTATGACAGTTTATGTCCTCAACGAGAGAATATTTCTGGTTGGCCGGCTGTCCCTTTGAGCGGCTGAGAATCTCTCTAATAGCGGGATTACATTTATAATAACGAACGTAATTTGGTGTTTTTTTGCCGCCGTAACGCAATTAGCGCTCCAGCGACGGCCATCACGGCCCATTTGGCGGCAAACTGTTGTTGTCCGGTTCATTAAGTATCGGCTCCCACCGTGCGGCCCGGCCAGTTACATTATAATTATATTGCCCATATCTACCGGACGCCGGACGCAACAAACACGCGTTACCAAGATCCGATACTAATTGTCGTAAAGAACAATGGCTTTATCATATTTATTAACTATCTTCAATGGCTAACATAAAAGCAATATTCGACCAGTAGCAATAAAAAATAAAATCAAAACGTTAACAGCACGTATAAAAATAAATAAAACAAAACACGTTTATAGAAAGGTGGGTTGTATTTTTAAAGTTTTATTTAATTCTGCAGAATCTAATTAAAATTTAAAGGACGTTTTAAAAATTTTACGAAGAAAAAATTATAGGGGAACACAGTATCTTACTTGGAGATAATTGAATAACTTTTCACACCAGAATTTCTTACCTTAAACAGATAAGGTTATGAAATAAAGTAAAAGGTAATGCTGTGTGTTACATTGAAATAGGGTGCTTTATAATTTTTTTATAAGGGGATCAAAAGAGGGATCATCCTCATTGCAGGTCTCCCGGTATACCTAGAACAAATAGTGTGGGCAGGGTACAGGAGGTCAGAGGTCACATTCCTGCGGACTCCTCCGAGGAGGCAGGACGCACCGCACAAAGGACCCGGCAAATTTTAAAGCGGCATGCGGCAGTTGAAAGCGTAAAAAACAGGCAGAAATGGGCTGCGGGCGACCGCTTTGTAAGGGAGACACGTTAGCTGACGTCGCCAAGTATATTTAACCGGGAGAAGGAAACTCTAAAAAGAAAAGGGAATGTTCTAAAAGGACGAAATAAAAACAAACGGGGTGGAAGGAAGACTTTGAGACACGTGGGAGAAAGAAGACTTGTGAAAGGAAATAAAACGGCCGTCAGATGAAATGGGACGAACGGTGCCCGCGAGCATATTTGAATAATAAAATACTTACTATCATAGCGGTAGAAAGCTTCTCTGCAGAATCTTATTTCGTACCATGAACTTTATTGCATCATGTTGATTTTTCAATCTTTAAAAAAAAAACTTTCCAAGATGAAAGAGTTAAATGTATTATGCATCACTTTATGCAAATATGTATTTCTTTTTCTTTTTTTATAATTATATTAAAACAAGACCAGCGGAGTTGGACTTGGAAGCCATTTGACTAATGATGAGTTGGAGTTAGTACAAAGTTAAAAAGAGATATCGGAGTTTGAAATTTTTGAACGACTTCACACATTGAATAAAATACCGACATTCTTATAATGTAATGTGTGATGCATGAAAGTCAATTAGTACCTACACTATGGATAAAGTACATAAAATATTTTGATTGTGAAAATAAGGGAGATTTTGCACAAGGCTCAAAAAAAAAGACCCCACGGTTATCCAGGTTTGTTATCGAAAAAAATAACCTAATAGGTAAAAATAACAAAAATATAAGCGATTGTACCTACCATTTTATTCACAAAACACGACGTACCTTAATTACGCACGTTAATGAATATGGCGACAAAAATAGTAAACGATGTTTTCAAAAAATAAATATCAAAGCCTACGGGAGATGTTTATGTTGGCCGAAACATAAATCGCAACCAAACAGGACAACCCGGGAAACAACTGAAACATGTGATTAATAAGGAAAGAAGTAAGGGAGAAGAATACCTCGGATGATTGGTATCTATTTAATTAGTAGTGAATGTTTTCGTGGAAGCAACTATTCCAAATAATTCTAACGGATTTACTTCTGTCGTGTAGGTTGAGGTTTCCGGTTTTTACATTCAGTTTCTATAGTGGGTGTCATGGGAGTTACTCAATATTATTCTTTAGTTTAGAGTAGTTACGAAATGGCTCTTACGGAATTTACTTACGTTCTAACCAAACTATTTATTAATTTTGCATTGACTTGACCATAAAACCGAGAGCTGGGGCAAAATTTACTCAGCTTCAAAGTTAGAACATGAGTTTTCCCAGGAATAACAAAGTTATGAATCACGAGCAAAACCGTTTATGATCAAATGAGTGAAATGGGTGCATGGCATTAACGTTATTTAACAGTAAAACTTTGTTCCCTTACCATCCGCACATAATGTATTATACATACATTACATTAGTGGGCATACATATTTAAAGAGGGACTAAACGATTAATCAATAAATTGATTATTGATTTCATTTAATTTTATCACTTCAAACCCTAAAGTTTAATTGGAAATTGATTGTTTGAGTGGTTGTTTTGTTCACAATAATTGGAATATTCATCCTAAATAAGAGACTACGATGACTAAAATAACGCGATGAAAACATCATCCATCACCAGAAATATACATAAGAGAATATGATTATCGATAATGTTCTAAAGTTAACTAATTAAAAAGCATTTATCGTCGCACTAACGTCAGAGGTCAAGGAACAAGAGGGTCACAGAACTCGTGATTTAAGTGAATTTGTAAATTTGCACTTCCTTTTGTGAAAGCGGATATTGCGAACAGTTAGACTTCCTTGGAATTGCTTAGAATAGAGTAACTAAAGTTCTATTGAAAAGAAATTGCGAAAAAACGTTAGAAAACGTTCCAAATTACAATGATATTTCTGCATTTCCTTTTGGCAAAGAAAAACATCTGTTTTAGCATCATAACGTTTGAGATTTAAATATCTGGCTAATTAGGCACTACTTTCAGAAATCTCTATTAAAGCATATTTATTTAATGAATTACGATCGTAGGTAGGTACATACCGAAAAAAAAACTAGGATATCGATCCAAACCTTCAATGTAACAAACATAAAATTCAATTATTTCAGAACGGGAGTGATTTTTTAAAAAATAAATGCCAATCAATGTCTAGACAGGGATAACAGGTAAAAAAATAAATAATCATAGAAGGCCGAATATAGAAACAGTAGAAAATTATTAGTTTAAAAATAACATGTTTCTGGTTTTAACACATAACTCTGATTTGAAGAATATAAGCATTCAGCCTTAATCTAGGTACTAGAATGTAATAAATACATAAACATTGTGTTTCCTTAATTATTTGTCATTTTCGCCATCAAATGGCACTTTAAAACAGTAGGAAACAAAAGAAAGTAACCCTAACAGAATAAACCCGATAACAATTATTTTTGTAATAATTTTTGGTTGAGTAAACAGAAAACCCGTAGTAATCCTCCCACGCAACATACAAAGAGACTAGAACGGACTATAAACTGCCACAAAGTGCGTAGGAGATAGGAGGCTCCTTAGTAGGTACATTGGCCTAATCCTCTAAGCCGGATAATTTTCGCTTTAATATTTCATAGCAGACAATATTAGGAGAGCACCGGAATACCAGAACACAAATAAGGTAGGAAATAGGTACTACAAGAGAACAGACAGAGACGGTTTGAGAACGCTAACTGCTGACGTTTCTTATTCATATTGTATACTGTCACGACGTCCGTACAAATAATATTATTAATGAGATTATAATCTCTTAAAACAATAAACACTATGTTTAATCATATCAATTGACTTGAGCGTAGACATACAATTTCGATTTGATAAAGATTTACATGTTGTTGTAACATTTCCTTGGCGGTGCTAAAGCATCAATCCAATATTAATAACAACAAAAATGCAAATTATTATTTATAAAATAAATAAATAAAGTGAAAGTAGTAGAATTGAGTTTAAATTACTATTTTAGTAATTAGGAACACAGTGGATTAATAAAATTGACAAATTAAAATATATTTTATTTCCATTGGATTTTCATGAAAATTTCCTAAAAAGAGGTTCCAATAAAAATTTAACAAAAGACCAGTGTCTACAGTTTATCAAAATATATAGAAGAAATATTAATATATTCAAAAATATATTTACTAAAAGTATAAAATGTTATCATATTCCAAGTTCACATTGTAAAATTAAAAAGGATTTTTGTGAGTGAAGGATTTCCAATATTATTTATGAATATTATGTATTATTATTTAGAGACAAGCCAGCGTTTTGTTATTTTACTCAGAAATACGTAAAATGAACGTAACTTTGACTTAAAACTCGTGTATTTTTTAAATTACTTTAGTGAAAGGGAAGTATAATATTTGAATCTAAATTTAGCGTACTTAATTGAACGTAAAACAGTTAAATATATACTTGATTTTCTTGAAAGAAAAACAACCTTTCAATTTGTTTAAAATGTTAAATTTTATGAGACTGAAATATCTTTTAAAATACTATTTTCCAAAATAGCTTATTGAGTTAAGGATTATATTGTAAAAAATATGGTAATACTTTGAACCATTTTAATTGATAAATTCATAAATAACATTTACGAGAAAACCTGTCAAAATCGTCATTCCTACAAAAAATGCAAAATGAGTGTTTAAATATTTGCGTAAAAGTAAAATGGTTCGTTAAACCAAACATCAAAATATAAATAAATTCTAACTTTAAGAGGCGTACCAAAACTAGAAAAAATCGTGTTTTGGCCCATACTAATAACATGGGACAAAGTTAGCGGCGTTCACTAAATATGTCCGCAAAATGAGTTTTTTTTTTCTACGGAAAAGAAGGATAATAAAATTAAAACTGGCATCTAATTTCCCAGAATTTAATGTGTTTTCATAAAAACACAACAATTCCTATCTAACCTCAGGCGGAGCCTTAACTATATATTTTTTCTAATCGTATTAAATTGAGCCAATGGGTTTAAATCTAGTTTTTATTTATTTCGACAGCGCAAATTTTTCGCCAAACGCATAGTTGTAAGGCTTAAAAATATAGCACCGTCTATCACTTCCAAAAAGTAGAGAGATGGTAAAGTGAATACTTTATATTATAAGTAACTTTCAGCCAGCTTAATAAGTTGTACACAAAATATTGGACAGTCATATAATCCAATTTAGTTCGAAAATAATTTTTCGCGATAATATTAAAAAACGATTAGATTGGTAATTTAATAGTCAGTGACAAAATTGATTTCTTAACGAATGATGCCTTAAAGAAATTAGTTAGCCAATTATTATTTTTTTTAAATTTCTTTCAAGTTTCGGAAATGGAATGGGAAAAGTGGAGGAGACGAATCTATATATATAAAAGTTGTAATACGGAGAAAAGTTTGAGAAGAAAAGTTCGCAGTTGGGATTGCACATCCGGTAATTCAATATTGAATGAGTTCTTGGATTAAGAATTCTATCGAAAATTCTCGACTAGAACTCCAAGAAAAATATTAAAAGCTTTATATTCAGAAGAGTTTAAGGGTGGTACAGACATAGTTAGACAATAGTGGAGTTTGTTTTTGTCATGAAATAAATACAGATATCGAAGTTTGTAAGTTTTCACAGTCTTTAGAATGCTACAAAGTAGATTGCTAGATTCAGTCCATCAGTATTATAAACGTAAAATTTTTATGCGGCATTGGAAATCACAATCATAACAATTTAATTTGGATGTTATCGTTTTTATTGTATACAAATCTTATATAAATCGACCTAGATGGACACTGAAATGTACTTCAAAACGTCGGCAACGAAATTAAACAACACAGCTAACAACAGCCCAAAATAATCAAAGAATGATCACAAGCTAAAAAAAAAAAGTTTAATTTATTTAAAATAAAAATTAGTTTTCTTTTAGTCGTCGAAAAAACACTGATATCGGACATTTGTTTATTAATCAAATCCAATATATGTTTGTAAAGTTAACGCATTACACACTAATGTGTTAGTATTGTATTTTTCCAGTTAACCAAAAGGTCGAGGGGTTTTTCACAAAATACGACATTAAATTACAAACTCGGCTATTTATCAAGTACACGGGAAACTAAACATTTATTAGGTGAATGGGATATTCGACTTTACAGCCGGTATTCGGATACATTCCCCGGGCCACGTGTTTTAATACCACTTTGTGCGAGTAATAAGGGAAGGAAATTGGATTCAGTCAAAATGATGTAAAAGTTTTGTTAAGATTTGACGTACAGTTAGTTGTATGTAATATTATAAGATTAGAAAAAAAAGAAACAGTTTTCTAGTGAACGTAGGGTAGGTAATATAGATTTTTGTATTTTATGATAGGTGTACAAATGTCGAAATTAGAGCAGAGTGCAAGGCTGAGATAAGCATTATCGACAAAATTAAGAAAGGTCTTTTACGATGGTTCGGTCATGTAGAGCGAATGGATGATGAAAGAACGGCTAAAAAAAATATATGATGCCACTGTGCCTGGATGTAGAAATCGAGGAAGGCCGAGAAAGACATGGCATGATCAAGTAAAACAAGTGCTTGAAAGTGGGCATGTAAGAAATCGGAATAATCGACGTGCGTGCATGAGAAGATGTATGAATGTGGAGGAAGCAAGAGAAGTGTGCCAGGACAGAGTGGTGTGGCGTTCTATCCTCTCTGCCTACCCCTTCGGGGAAATGGCGTGATGGTTAGTTAGTTAGTTAGTTGTATTTTAACTATGGTAATAAGTAAACATAAATACAATATAAATTATTTAGCTCTTCTGGCTTTGACAATGGGATTTCTCTTAACGACCTCACTTAACTGTTTCGTAGAAATCATTGTTTCATTACATATTGTTGCTTAGTTAATACAGGACTAATTAATTTTGCTAAATATAGTTAGGATATTGTTTAACTTGTCAAGCACTCTTATGTGAAATTTCTTGTCATATCATTTAATATGTTTGTCTAGAATATTGTTTGTGATTATGATCAAATATTTGTTGACGTAGAATGTGGAAAATTACACAATGTGTAAAGTATTCCATGCTCATGACTTTTGTTACGATATAATAATAACTATGACAGTATAATATCATCTCACTTAACACCTTTTTTTTATTTTTTATTAATTAAGCTTTATTATATAAAAAATAAGTACATAATACATTTTATAACAGTTTACAATAAGAGAATTATACAACATGATAAATATTATACTAAGCTTACTCCACCTAAAAGAGAAGAACTCGTGGTTAGGCGGAGGAGTATTTAAAATTAAATTGCTTTTTTAATTTTTTTTTTAAATTACATAATGCAAGACATAAAAGAGGACTTTAAAATTAATTATTTATTTACCTTTATTCACAATACACACCACCAAACGTCTAAAATATAAACGTGTTAAATTGGCGATTTCTCTGCGCTAATCTGAAGTAAAATATATACGAATGCGGGTATTGTACTTTTAGGATTCGTTAATCAATTTATCTTAAATAGGCCGAAATGTTGAAAGGAATCCTTTACAATTCAAGGTAACGATAGCAAAAGAAAGGTTGGTCGGGTGTTTTCCTCAGTAAATATGACTGTAGGGCTATGTAACAAACAGCCTTACAGTACGGGACAAGGTGAAAGTGTTCCTCGGAGCATATAAAGGCGAGGGAGAATGTTTCTCAGAATGGACCGAGTTGGAGATGTAGTAAAAAAAACGGTAATAATCAGGAGGGATCCGTAAAGGGAGATGTAATGCCACGCGGGGACTGGACGACATATACAATGAAACAGTGCATCCAATATTACACTTTTACACAAATTGAACTTTCGCATTCGACGAGAAACAGTATTACGAAGTCATTCAAAATGATCGAATCTATTTTGTATCGCTGTATTTCGTAGAGAACATTTATATTCTGAGCTCTTCCTTTCAGAAGATGGTTACGTCTTCTTATTGGAACATCATTTGCTTAAGAGTATAAACTCGCAGTAGAAATTCTTCTGCAGATATCAAGTTTACATTCTAAGCAGACGATAATCCAATAAAAACACTGGGTTGGGTCACACAAAAAAGAATGGGTTGTACAATCAGTATAAATACATAATATTTTGGAAAGACTAGGTATTACTTTTACTACAGAATAATTCCTTTCTTCCAAAATACGTTGCACTTATTATAGTTCATGTTACGGGTTTTCAAAATGGCGCTGGCGCTACGACAGTCTACAGTATGTGCCTACTTCATACGATCGGGGAACTGAATTGGCTACAGTAATGTGAATATTCCGAATAAAAAATTCAGTCCCAAAGCCAAATGGATTGAGAGCAATATTTTTATATCGTTTTAAAGCTGTGAAGAGCCATTATTGCTTATTTATTGGATATTTAAGTCGTATCGTTACAACCATAAATACGTATGTTTTGGTTAACCAAGTGCCTGAATGTGTGTCTGGGATTTAGTCGAATAGGGGAAGATGGCCTCAATGCAATGGGTAGATATTTAAGGTATACTAAACGGCGGAGGCGGAATCTTCTGCGCATTATAATCATTATAACACATATTTCTCCCTTATAAAATTCCGAATATATACCTATTGTATTACAAATATGAGAATATTGCGTGACTGAGAATCTGAATATATTCCTAAAAAGCTCCATAATCTTAGTTATTAAATCTAAAGTAATATTTTTCTCTCTTCTTATCATAATATTGGTACATCACCGGATCGACTTTTATGTATTTTATAATTGGCGCCATAATATTTCTAAGATTTTTATTCGAATCTAATTTTAAACGACACGAACTCTCCATTGTGTATTACAATTGAATTCGTTTTAATTTAGAAGGCTTTCAAAACGTAGTTCCGTATATTTTTATTGTTTGATTGCGATTAGTTATTTTGCCGCCGCGCGTGCTTTCAAATTTCCGGATTTTGTACCAACAGCAGAAAAATGGGATAAATTTTTAAAAATTTATTTTTTTTCTAAAAAAAACATTTGAGTTTATATGATATACTCAAATATTTCATTTTCGGGCTGTAGTCGGAAATAACTGTGCCAGAAAGCAGGAAGCAAGTTGAGCTGGAGTGGGATTCGGACCTAGAGATTCTAATCCAGAGTCCCCGAATCTACCACTAGACCACAATCCGGTTCAAATGTAATAAAGTACGCAATAATCTTTACAAGGTTTTTTGTGTATTTTAGAATAGTACAACCAAATGCTAGAATATGTGGCTGTGCATGTAAATATCAGACAAAAATTGGGCACCTTAAATTCCTTATCGATAGAGCTATATATGTCCCAAGAAAATAACATACATACATATACATCGATGTCGAGAAGACTTCTGAAACAGTTGAAGAGTAGCAAATTCAAGTTGATTCTAGCGGCAAAGCTTGCAGTTTTCAGTCTAAAAGTTGAAGGAGGTGCATGAGCGCGGGAACCGTAAGTCAAACATGGTGTGTTTGCCATTTGTCAAACGGAACAGGAGCAATAAAACTTTCATCCGAGAATAAAAACATTATTGCGGCGAACAGGTGGGGCGGGACAAGGCTAACAGCAAGCACACTACTTTGTGGCGGGAAAACAAAACATGGCGGCGCGGCGCCGGCGGTGGCGGCAATCCGATTTGCGGATGGCGGGAAAATAGGCAAATTTGATCCTAACAAGAATTCAGCGGGATTTGCAGCCTAGTCCTGCAAACTGTGCAAACACAGCCATGCGGCAGATTTGTATTTCTGAAATTATTATTGTTAGTGGCTTCTTACCAACTCCAACGCGCAAAAGCTCAGGCATTAAAACCGTATTTATTTTGATTTTAACGGATAATTTTCATTGATCGGATCAGTGAGAAAGTTTCCGTGAATTTCACAGTTTACACCCGTACAAGCCCTGCAAGGCGTCGGATTTTTTTAGTCTTATTTTCAGGTTTCAGATAATGTGCTTGGCGGAGTTCGTTGTGCAAGCGATCAAGCTACATTGCACATAGTGTGTACTGAAGCAGTGCCCTATGTATCATTAGGTGCGGAAAGACGGAAAAGAAAAGAAGGAGAAAGTACACTATTTCTTCAATATACTCGTATATGAACCACGTTTTCCATAATTATAATTGATAAACGATAACACACTTTGTTTTAAAAATGGCGTGTTATCATTTCTTGAATAATGTATCATTATTATAAATTATACTTTTCCAGGCTGTAATATATTCTGGATAGCCGTTGATTGGTTTTATAGCTTTGACGACATCTTAAAAGAACTTATTAAGTTCAAGTACCTACCGTCTTCATTTCCTGCAAATATACGTAGGTAAATAGAAAAAGCAATTTAAGTTGAAAAATGAGCATTCTTTGGTTCGAGGTAAAAGCAATTTGAAATGAGTATTTAAATGTTAAAATTAGAATAATTTAGTTTTGTCGGGTATTATTGGTGGCGGGCGGAGGTGTCACCGCATTTAACATACAAATTGAAAACGTGCTGAAAGCCAAAAATGTTTATTTTAAATTATTAGAGAAACTGTGACGCAACTTGACTAGAAATACGAGACCAGAAAACATCGAGTGTTTGGAAATAATTCTAAAGTATGTAAGCTCTTGGTCTTAGATGTATACAGGGTGTAACAAAACTCGATGTACAAGCGGAAAACCAGTGAATCTTAATAATATTTTTGGGAATCGATTTTGTGGAATAAAATTTTTTGATTTGAACCCATAGTTATCAAGAAAATTGAGTACGAAATAGAATTTTTTTTTTTTGACAGCTATGATTTTTTCTGCAAATTGTTATCAAATTTTCAAAATCATATATTATGAAAAAGTTTTACAATTAACACTACATTAAAGAAAAACGAAATAAAAAAAAAAGCGTTTTAATAAGGATTTTGAACAATTTTACTTAATCTGCCATACTTTTGAAGACAGATTAAAAAGTCATATTACACAATCGTCTCCAAATACGATGTAGATTCACCAGTTTTCGGGTTGTACATCGAGTTTTTGTTACACCCTGTTTGTGTCTTCTTGATTATATTTTTTTTTGTACGTCTAAAAAAAAAAACAAATCTTCGAAATAGTTATTTCACGTCACTGATATTGAAATATTGTAATGGAGTTATTGTAAAATATATGTTTGTCATGGATTTTGTTCATTAGTAGATAATCGTTCCAAAATATCAATTTGACTAACCGTTACGTTTAAATTGGAAGATGAAGTAATAAACGTCTGATTTTGAAAGAGACAGTCGAACGATTTTCTAATAGCATCACTTAGTTTTACTAAATACAGAAAGGTATCGAGCAGTATTTTTTACAATCATAGTTGTTAAAACACATTTGAGACATAATTTACGTCAATTTTTAAGAAAAATTTACCATAAATAACAATAATTATTTATACCGAAACTATTTTTAAACGTGAGAATATTACATTCATTCAAAAATATGAATAATCGAATTTTTGACAAGAGCTTATTATTGAAACCTCCGTATATAGTGAAATAAATTTGGGGCTTAATTACAAATATTATTTATAAGTCCGTTGTGATTTCTATTGCATTTTAACTCATAAGTACTGTGATTCTATATTATTTCTAGCTACATCTAAAAATAAAGTTACGCAATTTTTAAAATAAAGTATTTCACGTATTTTAATATTCACTGTGATGAAGATATTTAAACTCTTTTGGAAAAATAGCTCTAATGCCCGCACTTTACTGACAATAAAATATCTGAAATATTTTCGAATTCAAATTCAAACATCGAACATTACTCCGATTCGAACGTAAAAAAGCTATCGCCCATCTTGATGGAGTACCACACAGTTGAAGCGCATCCGATAAATTGGACGCCCACAATTTGACCTACAACATAGTACCTACCTAGTACCTACCAGACCTAGGTACTGTGTATCCTACATCGCACGCTGTTGGTACATATTACATGTTAGGTACAGAACATTGGATGCAGCTTTGATTCCATTCGAAATTTAAATGCACCGGTCATAGATAAAACCGGTTAGCCACATTTAGAGTTTGGAAGGAAAAAGCGCCATTGAAAAGATACGGAAAAAGTAAAAAGAGAGAAATATAAACGTACAGGGATTTTATGAATAAACCTAAATAGCGTTTTATAAAATTAAATCCCGTTTATGAATACAACATTCCAATATTTTTACCATAGTTCCTTAGCAATTTACAAGGTTTTCAGGCCTCATTCTGTGTTATTGCTTGAATATGATAATACGAACGTATTTAGTTCAATGAATGCATCATTAGTTACATTAACAAAAATCAATACAAAATTAAGTTCATAATATGAACATTGATAAAAAAACGTTTAAATATCATTGAACTATATTTTACATACCTATCTTTGTTAAATACACATATGTTTTATCCCTTAATTAGAATTTATTTTATTTAATAATAGACGAAATTTAAGAAGTGTTAATAATTTAGAGTTACATACACATAATATTATACTACATCTGCAAATATTTGTTCGGTTTCTGGTAATAATAATAACAGTAAAATAGATGATAACTTTTGGGTAAAACAATAATAGCAAAATAAGCTCGGGAATTGGCGCATAGTTATCAGAGATACACATTAGATACACTTTATCGGTAAATAGATTTAAAGTTAAGAGAGTAATAAAAGTATAACGTATAGGAAGGAGAAAATACAAGGTATAAAATACAAGGTATAAAAGGTATGAAATACAAGGCATAAAAGCATGAATTTTTGAGATGATATTCCTCGTTCATTATCGTCCATTTCGTTTAAAGTTCTAAAATAATAAAAAAGAAAATATTGTTCTCCACGCATAAAACGGAGGACAAGAAATGAGGACTTATTCTTTTAACATTCATGCTTCACTCTCTGTAAGATACAATAATATTCTTTTAGGGGATCTTTCTTCTTTTCAGTTCCAAGAATCACAAAAATATAAATTTAAACATTAATATTATTAAAATGACGGTTATGTATAATATAATGCGCGTCAGTCGTTGGTCTTACAAATGAATTGTCTTTTATTGTTATACTTAAACTTTTTCAGTAGAGATGATAAAGTAAAATCCTGATTTATTTGCGCAATCTAATAAGGATTAGGCATTGTTTTATTAATACACTTAGATTTGAACCCAAAAAATTAATGACACTTCAACTCCGCCAAAACCTCCAACTCCGCCAGACGCGTATTCAGTATTTCTTTAACCGCCGGTCGAGTCGGACGTTCAGAAAACATTCCGAAATGCCTTCCTGTGAAGTGAAACTGTGTAAAAACCGTACGGATAAAATTAACAAAAAAGTTGGTGTAACTTTCCACATGTAAGTGTTTATTTATATTTGTTTACATAGCCTAAAATAATTATTATTCAAAGAAAGTTTTCTTCTTAAATAATAGCCAACAGCCCGTCCACAAGAGAAAAAAAGTCATTTTAGATGCATGGAAAAATTCATGAACGCTCCTTATAAGGAACGGGTTATTATTGTATACTGTTACTGTAACCCCATATATAGCCCATACCTTTTGCGGTGTGTGGGCGGATGCTTGCCGGCAGTCGAAGGGCTCTGATAGGTCGACCCGTGTAAGTGTTTTGGTAACAATTAAAGGTGCGGAATCTTTCCGTCATTACTTTTTCTAAATAATTTACTCTGCAAGGCAGGTCTAAGTGTATTATAAATCAATGGGATTAGAGAAGTTTTGATTTTAGGATCGCGTTAAAGTTTTATGATGTAATTTTAAGTGATTTAAAGTGCTCTATTCAGCGCAAGCCACTTGTAGCAATAGTTCTAAGTCGCATTTCAGTGCCAATTTAGTGCCGTAATGCGTGACCTGACCTACGATATTGTGCACTTGTAAATTATATACAATTCACTTTGATACTACATTACATCATACTGCAGTGAATATCTTTAATTTGAAGAAGGGCAGAGTCGCGCAGGAATTCCTTTCTTGAAATGTTTAATCTGGTTTGGACATACCTGAAACAAATAGAAAATATTCATCAGAAAAACAAGTTATAAAATTGTGTATTGTAAATCACGACTTGCTCAGAGACATGCACATTTTATTGCCTTTAATGTATATCTATGCAAACAAAAAAATTTCTTTTGAAAATAAATAAAAAAAAAAAGGTGAAATGCAAAGAAGAAGGTAAAGACAAAAATATTTTTCCCTCACTACCAATATTGATATGACATTTTTCCATATATTGGAACTAAATATCGTAAAACAAACGTATTTTTACAATAATTTGGCAAGAAAATCACTCAACACACACACACTATGCATATAAGAAAAGCTGTGTACATTAGAATTCAAAAATATTATGGTGACCACTCGATATATAAAATTCAAAATTCTTTATAATAATTTTAAGAGATAGGATGCCCAATATAAAATTTTTAGGCGATTTCCCATTTGATTTTAAATTTTAAAAAAAAATATTATTCATATCCAGTAAATGCATTTTTCGTGCGGATTGTTAGGATAAAATAAAATATTACTATAATAAAGATTCACTGTAGTTATTATAATTAGGAACCTGTAGTTTTTATAGTTAGGAACCAACAGTCACAAAAGGATGTCATTATAATAGATTCCGAATAAATAATGGATTCACGTAAACATTCAGCTCGTTAACAAAAAAGGATATTTCAGGAACCTTTTAATATCTCAAAAGGTAAAAACCTTTTGAGATATTAAAAAGGATACCCACTTAGGCGAGGAAACCATCTGAAAAGGTTGTGAGGAGCACGAACTATAGGACTTTAGTCATGACACAATTCCATTTCGATGGGCCTTCGCGGATTTCTGAGGACATCCGTCAAAAGGAACATTGTACTACTATAAGCTCTAAATAAATACCGAGCAATATTAACATCGCTTGATCCATTCAAGGACATCTTTCTGACCTACTGATTTTCAAATGTATGGATTTTTACTGAAAACGAAATATTTAGTCCTTTCGGAGATATCAGTCCTCAGGAATATTGTGTTACAGTTATTTGCATTGCTAAAAATATTCAGACATCGTCTGACATACTGAATTTCAAATTTAGGGCTATTTGAATGTAGAGGTAATTTTCAGACACACAACAATGTAACGAAAACATGAAATAAACGCATTCATGTGTTAATCTCTCTTCATATATACCATCTTGAAATCTCCAGGGAGGTTAATATTATTTTATTATTATTATTATTATTATTTATAGGTAGGTAAATCTGAGATGTAATCTAATCTCACTAAAACACAGTAAGATTCCTACAAGAGCATTATTATTATTTGTTCCCCAGCTAGCTCCAAAATTAGATCGGTTATAATTATACCAGTATAATAAAAACAATTGATTGAAAAAAATCCTAAATCTATATATTCACAGTATCAGGAATCCAAGAATGGTAATTGGCAACACCTACGAACATTTTCCAACTTTACAAGTAAGGTTATAGAGCATGTAAACAGGTTGACTGATTGCTTTAATTGGCCTAAATAGGTTACGGCACAATTGAGAAGATACACACTAGGCACACTATTCACGTACTCGTTTATTCTGCACATTATTACTAATTCCTCCAAGGTTTATGACTTCATTAAATGGAAACGAGCGAAAATAAACGACGCCGACGCAAAATTTTTATTCTTATGTAATAAGGATGTCCACATGAACATACACATACGGTATATTTATGGTGTTTGCACTAGACGAAATACGATGAAATTTATTCATTTACCAAAATGATGAACATAGTCAATTTTAAAAGTTTAAAATTCTACGTCACATAAAATACCTTTAATTGACGAATTTCGTCCTTACACAAATGTATACTAATATTAAATAAAGGCGAGACGAAATTGGTGTCCACCACCTGTCGTCTTTGTGATAAGATACTGTAAAAATAGAGCTTAGAAAGTTGGGAAAATAGATGGAGTAAATTTTTCATATGAAAGAAATAATTTCATTAAAATAACCGCTAAATTCCCTTTTTAAGGCAAAATAATAAACGACATTTTTGGACAAGTTCCTATCGCACCCGTAGAATATTTTGTACAGAATTTTCAACGAGCTTGTATGAAGTAAATTCTTAGTATCTTTTTTTAAATATCTAAATATTTATACTTAAGGGAGCTTTCTAGAAGAAAGAAATATAAGTAGATCAAGAGTGATCATGAAATTTTTTTTTAAAGTTCTAAGAAATGGTTGAGGAAGTTAAAAAAAAGTCTTCTAAGTATGTTGCTTTAACCCGTGATCTCATAATTTTGATGAAATATTTTCCTCGCGAATAAGAACAAAAACAATCTTGAAAAACAAAAAGGAAACGGTATAAGAAAAAGGATGCGCTAAGAACATAATAAACGATAAATTAAAAAGAAGACAGTAAAAACGAAAAATATAAAATCAAGGAAGGACGTATATCCGCTACCCCGTGAAGAGAATCTCGACATCCCGTGAGCCTGTCAGCTACAAAACAATGAAAAATTATGTATAAAAATGCTTGGCTTTTAAAATAGGTGGGGTGGCAAATATGTCACAGCAATTATGATTTACTACTCTGCTCACATACATTTCTATTGCACGTGTCAGTTTAGCGAAATGGAATCAAATCCTTTGCAGAAATTATGCGCAATAGTCGTGGAAACGATCATAAATCAGTTTGGATGATGGATATTTAGTAAGCAGGGTCCATGCAGCAGATAATATCGATATTGCAACATTCTGCCGTGAAAACTGCACATATCGACACGAATAAAGTGAAATGGGTGGAAGACCTAATATAACACAAGAAATGTAATATTTCTGATCTGGCGAACGTAAGCAGCTTTAAGAAAAAAGAAGTTCATCTCAAACTAAAACAAGTTTGAGCAAGGATTATAAATTTACTAAGAAATTGACGTTTCTCTTTCTTACGTATTATTAATGGTCGATTTTACGTCAATTCGACAAGTACAATTTTCCCTTATACAATTAAAAAAGAGTGCCGTTGTTTTAGGACGTCATATTATTATTATAACATCTATTACGAAAAGTATTACATAAATAACAAAATCGAAAAAAAAATACTTCAAACGAAACGAATGGAATATTTTGGGCTAAGACGTAAAACGTTATGTATAATTTTACGAAAAATTACAAAAATTCAATTTCGATATGCGTAAATATTTATTTACAACGAATGTTAAGCAAGTGATTTACATATTTAAAGAGCAAAAGTGTACAGAATCTAAAGACGAGTATTTAACACCTCCATGGTGGAGCTAAAAACATCCATCTACGTTGCATTTAATTTTCTTTAACCATCTTAAGTTAAAATAAACTGGCACTTTAACTTATTCTCAATAGATGTCAGTAATTCGAAAATCTGTCGAAATAACAACTCGCAAGCGGAAAGTTTCTTTTACACCTAAGATATATACAAGTTTCAAAAATTTGTCATACATGGTTGTCAGATGTCAGATGACAGGCGGAATGGGGATGTGTTGTAATTACGTCAAGTGGCCACTTAACCCAGCCAATGACAGGTCATAAGCCCTGTAAACGCCTAGATAACCCACATTCGTTTCCAGAGCTTCTCTGTCTCTGTTGAGATATCAATAATATAAAATAAACTAAATCAACTGATGTAAAAACATATTTTTTGTGCATTATACCTATCATTAAAAGCTGGAGATCTCCGCTAGCGTAACGTCTTGTAAAGATAACCATTCCCATTTTTAGCGCAGATCTTAAAGGGTTATGTAAGAATATTTCTAGCATAGATATACTTTACTTGTATACGTAGAACACACCGTGTGTTCTAAAAACGTTATGTGACGGAAGATATAAACGAGGTCGCCTTACGGGATGATGGCGCTATCATCGCACTTCGTGTTGGTAACGTTAGGGGAGAGTGAATATGAATTCATTTAACATTTGCCCAAAGCGGTGACACGTTAATAGGAGCGCGGGGGAGTAACCAGACCTCGTATATCTCTGTCTTACACGGAAATACTTAATGAGGAACCTCATCATAATGTCACGTGTTAAGGAGGTCTTCGAGACCCGCCTGTACATGGAAAAGCTGAATATTATTCAAAGTTACAAGGATTCATACTTTGTATCCTTATTAACTTGAAAAATCATATTTAATTCAATACAAAAAAAGCAATAAATCGCTAAGACTTACATTGATTCATCATCATTTTACAAGTTGTATATATTTATATTTCTTAGTTTCATAATGGTTTTATTGTTCGTAGGCTGATGAGTTATTTAAAATACTGAAGTCTGTGATTGCTTCGAATTGAAAAGGGTTAAAAAAGTTTTTTTGGTAGACACAAAATCAGTTGGAGCACGATTCTCGGTGTAAAAAGAGATAAAAAGTAGAATAAAAGGGAAATTAAAACCTTTTCAAGAGAGAAAAACCACTCGCGCTCCAATATCTTCACTGAAAAGGCTGAAATAAATTAATTTCCTCGACAAGAAAAGGAGATAGTACTTATTACGCTTTGAGATGAAACAAAGTTTGTAAGAATTAGGTGAGAAACTCTCCCAAACTCTCAGAAGCAATGAGGCAGAGGATATTGCTATAGGCTCCCAGGGAAACTTTAGTTATCCGCGCGAGTGTCGGCGTCAGCGTCGCGTGTCGGTCGGCGTCGCGACGCGCTCCGGGACCCCGCATTCCTACATTACCTTCCTGTCATTTCTCAACGGCAGCGGCAGCGGCAGTCAAGAGCCTGGATCAATCATTTTACGCATTATCCAACGACACCGTATTATGAACTATTCCACTAAAACGTCAGTCAACGGGCTTGCCTGAAAGTTTTATAAAATATTTATGTCACATAAATGAGAATTCAAAATACTCGTAATATCGAGTTTCGATCTAATTTAAATACCCGTAAGCGGGCTAAGAATAAATTATTTAGAGATATAATTGGTTTAGAGCTTTTAATAATGAAAATACGGATTGTGTTCTTGTTCCTTAATATCATTAAGATGAGGATATTACGATGAAAATTATTGCGTTAATAGTGGCAAGAAGTTGCGTATTTTCACCTTAAGAGCGTACTTCCGTGTATTCTACCAACGAGCTTAAGTATCGACAAAGAACGAGCTTTCCCCTGTAATCTCCAATAGACCGTCTGGCGACTGGAAGGGAGTACATATCTGAAAATTTGACACTTATTTTTCGTAGCGGAATGTTCCCGAATACTCTAAATATTCCGTATCTTTAGTAAGGCTAGAGGACAATTTGAATTTTAATATTACACAAAGCGGCGCGAGAATCGTTGCGAAGGGAAAAACTTTCCAGAAGGCTCACCTGGAAACGGGAATAATTTACAGAGGACAAAGAGGCGGAAGAATTGATCAAAGCGAGAGCGACTCTATCGAACTCCTCCTATACCTAGTACTCGTTTACCAGTATCCCTAGTAGGTACCCCGTACCCTGCCCGTCGCGCAGTCGATACTGGAACACTCTCTGGAGACTAACATGGAATCATACTCGTATCAAAAGGTTTCACTTTGTTACATATACGCTAGTACTTCTCAATTTGTCGGACTCAAATCTGTTTCCGATTCGAGGGATAGTATCCCACCACATTTAATTGAAATAGAATCTACAGCAAACCAATTTGCCCCAGCAGTTTTGTTGTACTTCGATATGTCGACGAAATGAATACGAATCTCTCATTTACGATAGGACGCATTCACGTGAAATAAAAACCGTGAAAAAAATAATAACGAACGAATAAATACAAAATCAGTATATTTATTTCCAAAAAATGTATATATATTTATACGAATGCTGTTAAAAATCAGGCGCTTCCAAAATATATGCGAGGCAACGATTTTTACGTTCAATGGACGCAGTCTATTAGAAGAGACGAATATTTTACAAAATTTTACAGAGTAATCCATGACGCAGATTTTACACTGACAATAACATTCAGTCACGTGGAAGGATAATAAAACAGGACGTGCACGCGTCAGTAACCTTAAATTAATCAACGTAGAAAAATAATACAGTTGAACATATTTTTAACAGTAAAACATTATTGCTTCAAAAAAATACAAAGCTAAGCAAAATATTATAAAAGGGTTGTTTTTCAATCATTATGAGAATCATGGCTTTATTTACTTTTGTTCGTACTCTGAATCTTATGAATAAGCTTAAGTATTATAGTGGGTTTGATATAAAAGTTCGTTTAGGGTAAAGGGCACATACAAATAACATAGATATATGGAGAATTGCCTTAATAACATTTCCCATACAAAAATTTGAAGAAGTACACATGTGTCTATGGCAACCGTTATTACAATACTTGAAAAAGCCAATCAGTGATTTTGAAACTGAGCTCTGATCGGTTGGAGATCTACCAGCTTCTAGTAAAAGTGATCACAAGGATCATATACTTAGGCCACTGTATATACAAAAAGTTAAATAAATAAATAAAACATAATAGGTTTTTTGAAAATCTTTGTGGACAGCAAATATAGTGGGTCTGATTTTTTATTTTCAGTGTCAGTCAGTGGTAACCATATTTTTATGAAATATTTACGTAAAAATTAGTATTTTTATTTTTTTTAAATTTTATTACCTCAACAGACCAGGAGGCCCAATTACAGAGGGGAACAACGTCACAAACACCCAGGCTTTAGAAAAATAATTTATTATTTTTGTGTTCTGACCGGGAATCGAAACCGGAACATCCGTATCGTGAGTATTTATTTCTATTCCATTGAAATGAAAATCAGAAACACTTATTCATTGTGGCCTCAATTTTAAGAACCATAAAATGAAGATTTAAATGACTTATTTCATTGTTTTATTTCGAAAACTACTGTATCCAGCTAGTAATAATTACTTTACTGACTTAATAACATTGTCCATTCCTCGATATATAAAAAAATGAAAACACAGATAATAAAGGGCAAAACACAAATTAATTAAAGTTCGTTCCCTCAACGTTCATCGTTTGCACGCCAAAAATTGCAGCATTTCAGAAATTCACATTTAAACATTTATTGGGTTATATTATTCATTGATTCAGCGTTAACGTTGTGTAGCAACACTGTTAAAATTATTTGAAATAAAACTACTTTGTTTTTTAACTACACGAGTTTATTATTATTAGTTTATAAGTGCACCTGATGATGGATAGACTTGCTATCCGAAACTAGTTGTGTAAAAATAATAATAAACTCGTGTAGTTAAAAAACAAAGTAGTTTTATTTCAAATAATTTTATTAATTGGTTCTTTCCGATTTTTTATTTTAAAAAAATGATTGAAAAATTACAATATCGAGGGAATTTTTAAAAAAAATTTACGATGTCATATGAATTTTTTAGCGCGGTTTGAAATAGCGCTTTTTCAAATCGCTCGCAAAATCCTCCATTTAGCGCGCATGCGGTGTGACGTCACAGCAATATAGGCGCTCACTACGGAATGAATTTCCCGCCTTCCACGGTAGACGGATATGACGTCATTAGCCAATAACGGGCGTTAAAAGTCACTCGTAATTTCGTGTTTTTAAAACATAAATTTATAAATGAAAACCAAATTTTTGATCGTTGTGTTTTATATCGTTGGAATTGTAAAAATATACTCTAAATATTTATAGCGTTTTCAAGGATATTCATGCTATCGGGAAGAACCCTATTGTGCCATCTTGATCATGATCTCCGCCTTGCCCAGATTGTATTCAGGAACACCCATTACAAAATCCTCAAAGAGTTTTTACGTCGCCCGAAACAAGTTCCTTGCCTGTTGTCGCTAAATCGGATTTGAAAAGTGCTGAAAATAAATACACCATAGATACAAAATATAGACCAGTTCTACAAACAGACGCAAGTGAGATTACTACTCAGGTGATGGTGTGGGGTAAAGGCCGTGGGAGTTAGAGGATTACAAGGATCGGGTGTATATGGGGTCCAGAGGTGAGTAGGATAGGGAATTAGGAATTTGCATTCCAAACCGGAATTTACATCCGCCGATGTTTTATGATGGAGAGTTGATAGCCCGATAAGGGTAGAACGAAATAGATATTCTAGTAATGCGGGGAAACTGAAGCAATACAAATGGCTTTATTTTCATAAGAAATAAGGTTTCTTTTCATATGCGAGGCCAAAGGTATATTGGATTTGAATGCATTATAATACTGATGATTATTTTATTTGTATTTTTTACGAGTTATCAGCTGAGTGAAGCATGAGTGAAGATTTTGATTGTAAATATAAAAAAAATTATTAATGAGAAAATTGGGTATTTATTTGAGACACTATAGAACCATACACTATAATAGTATGAAGCGTAAGACTGATCATCTTACATTCATGTAGGAAAATGATCAAAATACACTACACTGATGTAACGACTACATATGCAGTACTTTATGCACCATAAGTTGTTTAAACAAATTTAATTAGTATACGAGTGCCTGGTCGAGTTACCCGCAGTAATGCACTATTTTACTGTAGCCAATCATCGACCAATTACAGTGCTAACTCATCGATACGAAGAATGCCCGCACTGGCTAACAAGTATACTAACAATATTGATTTTTTTAACACAAATCTAGTGCATTTTAGGGAACAGTGTCTGGATGCCATCTCTGGCGGTAATGAATAGCTACCTACTGTTTAATCATTTAAAAATGTCTATGTAAAAGCCCTGTGGGCGTAAAAACAATAAAATAAATAAATAAGGTAAAGAATGAATGAATAGCACAGAATGTCTTGCCTTATTATTCTAATTCAATTTAGATATTCGAGAAATAAACTAGCAAACTGTTGGTGAGTTTACAGAAAACATGAAGTTCATAAAACTGTAGATAAGTATGCGGAAAGGAAAACATACAAAACTATAATTAAAGACAGTAAAAAACATGTCAAACAAAATTAAAATAACCAATTAGGCACATATGTTTTACATCTTCCAGGTTACTTGAATTAAATAACGTATTCACCATTCTTTTATTTCCCCGTACAATAGTATAATCCAATTTCTTTTTTAGAATAATATGGAAAATAAGATGCATATGGGTCTTTGCAATGATTTCAAAAACCGGTGCATTCATCGCTCGAGTATTCATGGTATGTAGTGCAGAGTGAATGGTGTACGGGGATGCTGATTACGTCACGAGTCTACTCAACCAGTTAGCAAGCTATGCCTGAGTTATGAATGAAGTCTCTACGTGTGACGTCACAAGCTGCAGCCCCAGGATCATACCTGCATGTTTAATCTATTTGAAATAACAGCCAGGGGAGATTAATAATTATTTGATTTTTACCTCAGGCAGTATGTGGAAAGTAATTAACATATTACTAGTGTATTTGTGATTTTAATTTTGCTTGTTATAATATTGTGTTTATACATGGAGAACAAAACTCGTAGTACAACCCGAAAACTGGTGAATCTACATCATATTTGGAGTCGAATGTTTTACGTTACTTTTGAATCTGTCCTTTTAAAAAAAAAAATTTTTTTTCTTCTCATAAAAGCTTTCATCAGTACCGCAAATTAAGCAAAATTGCACAAATTCATATAAAAAATGCTGTTTTTTATTTTGTTTTATCCATGGATACTTTTAATTTGACTAAATAAATGATATTTGAAAATACAGTATTACAGCTGAAAAAGGAAAAACAGTAAAAAATTGATACCAGTTTTCGCAAACAAATCCATCGAAAAACGTACCTCTTGTTTAAAAAGGTACAATTTTTGAACGATTGTTCAAAAATGGATAATTTTAATTAATATAATTTTACGAATCCCATTATACATTTTTTATTAAATTTACATAAATTACATGTTTTTTTTTTCAAAGAGCATTTAAGTACCTATAATTAAATATTTCTTGTTTAATACTTTTTAATTGATTGATCCTCCGATAGGCAAGTGCCACTTGGAAAACAATTATTATTTCAAGGAAAAAAATAACGTGAAATTCAAACAACAAAAACAATTTGAAGTGGTCATGTGAACAGTCGGAATAATCGGCTTACGTGCATGAGAAGATGTATGAATGTGAAGGAGTCAAAGGAAGTGCCAGGACAGAGCATCGTAGCTGCTTATGCTTACTCCTTCGGGGAAATAGCTTTGTGGTTAGTTAGTTACGAGTCGTTTCTGACAAAAAACTTCAAATCATTCTAGATAAAGAAAAAATCTCATTTATACCAATATACGCCTAACTAAAAACATAAATTGCAGTCTGTAAAAACAGAACCATAATTAACTTGAATTTGTAATAATAAATACATAGTTTATATTTATTTATTGTATGTGTATTGTCTACTCATATCAGTATTTCTTTCTTTGTGAAAAAATGTGAAACGGAACGTCTAAATATTGACAAGGAAAACTTGCCCTGTGAAATGATTGATTTCTCATTCTGTATATTTTATTTGCACAGCCGTATTTCAATTACACGTCTGATCGAACCCCGAACAAAAATAATACGATATTTAAAGAAAACACAAAGATTGTCGAAGGTCAGGTTATTTGATAAAAACTAAAAGTGAAATATCGGAAGGTTCAACATCATCATTATTATATCTCCCTATGTGGAGCAAACAGATTCCACAAACTGCTTACAAGCCAAGCTATCAAGCCAAGTCAGGTCCACGTCCCGCAGCTCTGACGCAAACTGTTAACAGTGGACATCCAGGACGCCGAGAACCAGATGCCTTGTAAAATAGGCAAGCATGGAAAATAGGCAGGCTTCTGAGTTTTGAGAATAGGTGTCTTAGATTAATATTAGGGGTGCGGTGGTTTGACTTTGTAAGAAATACAGAGGTGAGGCAACGAACGCAGAAACTCTTGGCATCTACTGTCATCCGGCAAAGGCGTTTCGGCTGGCTAGGCCATATACTACGAATGCCTCCCGAGAGCCTTAACCAAGCAGTTGTTAGATTTAAAAAATACCCCAATGAAAAGTTTACTTAAGTAAAAAAAAAAAGGGTTGTATTATTTGATAACTCTATTAGGAATATTGAGAATGATACAAACTGAAGTCAAGATGAACCTTATCTTTTTGAAAGATATGAATATGTATAAATTAATTACCCTAGTGGATAGTATAATGGCTAGTTTTATACCCCTGAAAAGTATCGCGATATGAGAAAGGTCTCATGCACAATGTCGAATCCATTCTACATTTGACTATCTCGCTGAATTCTCTCATTCGTGCAAATGGAACTGCTAGGAGTACATGGCTTGTCCGTACATAGTGCAGGCTAAATGGGAAGCTAACGCGTATGTAATAATAAAATTATGCACACTCGTATGCGCATGCATGTAGCGAGCGCGAGCGACCCAATGAATGAAGCGAGCTTTGCAGAATTACCCTCGGGTGAGAACCGAGTAAATAAAATCGCGGGGCTAACAGTATCAACGTTGAATATTACACAAAACACTACTAAATTTGTTTAAACATAAAGCCTGTTTTAAAAAATAAGACAATGTACAAATGTAACGATGAGTTGGAAATAAAATCACGGGGCAAATAGTATCAATGCTGAAAGAACAGAAAACACTGCTCGTTTAATGACAATTTAAAGTGGAAGATAACATTTTGAAAGATTATTAATTAAGAAACTTGTTAATATATTGTTTCAAAATTTATACTTTTAATTCCGATGTTTAACTATAACCAATCATTAAACAACGGGCCCTCCTCTAAGGCATCTTAACAAATGTGTAATTTTTCCTGATTTTGATAAGTATCTGCCAGGGTAAAAAAAAATTAATGTAACATTTCATTCCGGAAAAGTCTTTTCTGGGCTGAAGGCTGAAGGCTGTTCTCGACTGTTCAAAAAAACTTTAGAACAGAAAAATAAAAACTGACCAGAAATTATCGATCTCTCTTAAAAACTACCCTGATTATATCATTCAGTAGTGATGACTATTTTGTGTCTTAGGACAGTGACTAAAATATATGATAGACACGTGGATTTAGACAAACTATACTCGTACAGTACCTTTTTTTTATTGTGGGAATAATGATAACTATTGCCCTCAAATAACTTGCTACAAAAACTTTGGCTGGGTTTGGGTCTGTTATTCTATGACGGTGTCAGCTTGTCTTATGATTATCTTATAATGGTTCAGTATAACAGGTTACATGAAATATTTTAATTCTCTCTGGTATAAAGAACACTAATAAATTTTCTGGTCAATGTCACCAAACCAGTTAACGACCTTAATAATAAGATTTCTTTATTAGATTTAAATATAATTGGAAATTTAAATAGATTTTTCCCTAGAACTGTATTCTTTAAATACGAACTTTAATATTTTTTTTATTCATTTCATTTTTAGCATTTCCTTTGTAATTATTTTAATATAACTATTAAAAGTTAAATAAAAGTACTTGGTACACATCCACTTTGATTTATTTGGCTTTTTGTTTTTTGCAGTACAACAAAACTTATCACTCCATTTCTCCATTACTTACATTGTTATAAATACTGCCATTAAACACATGTTTTTGTATTTCGTCTCATCTTTCTCACATACTGCCTTTTTTCAACATGAGTGTTTTGTTTTTTTAATTTATTTGTAAAACTGTTATTTACTTGTACAACATGTTACCAGTCTGAATATGTCCGTAACAGGGTGAAAGCGCTAACTAGTCAAATAAATAAAAGTGGAAGTGTACCAAGTGGTTTTATTTAACTTTTATTAGGAAAAAAAAAAATGACATTAAAAAACATAATTCAAAATTTCTTGGTAGACAGTTAAAATAAGACATGGGTACTTCATCCACTTTCTTCACTTGTGTTGCATTTAGGTATCGAATTGAGTGTTTTACTTATATATTTTTTTTTTGTATTCGTTTTTACACAGTTTCCCTAAAAAATGTGTTCAGGGGAAAAAAACATATGAACAATAATTTTACGCAAATATAATATGATGAAAGTCTTATTTTGATTTAATTGATAAAAGGTTTCTACAGCAAATTTGAATGAATTCAGCAAAAGCGAATATCGTAGTTTTCATTATAGTCAGGAATAGCATGGAAACAATAAAATTGCATTACAATTCCAGAAACAGACAAGAAATTTTCAACCGACACAACTCAAGTCCCCTTGCGTCAAGTGTTAAGTACTCAATAGGTCTGTGTACTAAGCAAATACAAACGAAACCATTGCAGACGCCATTTGGAAATTTACTACAGTCAGCAGTTACTAATTAAAAGGCATAACAAAAAACAAAAGCGCAGTCAAAGTTTGTTTGTCCATTCTCGAAACAATCCGGTTTTCTTTTCTAGGAAACATTAAGATAACAATCAAATCCAATATGTCTTGTGAGATAATGTCCCAATCGATCACCAAGCCAACTGTCGGATTACAGAGGGTCCAAATACAAATACTATACATTATAATATATTTTTCTGGATAATGTATTGTTAGCGTAACTAAGCAGATATTTTTGGCAGTATGTGAACATTACGCTTTTAAAAAGTAATGAGGATTGAGAATTACGGGATCTTAGTATTTTATAATAATAATTATTATCCAAAAGGTAAATAAAAACACTGCAAAGGTTTGCTTCTTTCCGAGAATTAAATAATTTACTAGGTCCTGAGTAGGGCTGCTGTCCGTCAGTCAGTGAGCGGTCCTTGTTGAGGCCGCAAGTCGCAGAGAGCGCAGTCGGCAGGCACTATAAGTTGAGGGAAAGTGTCGGAAAAATGAACACAATTTGTGTAATTGTATCTCCCCCCGCTTCGCCGCTCGATAAACTTACCGCCAGATTGTCTCGCTGATTACTCGCCTGCTGATTGCCGCAATGGCGAACAAGCTTTTTTAAAAGTTAAAATATCATTTATTTAAATGAAAACCGTAATACAGGTGGTGTACTAAATGTTTTATTAGGAATTAAACGAAATAATACAAACAGGAAAATAACTCGGGTGCGGGTGATTCGTACCGTATTGTTTTTGATGTTTTTGACAATATTTTGCTTGATAAAACTGTTGAAAGATAAAAACACGAATATTTACCATTTTGAAGTTTGGACGAATAAAGTGATTCTAATAATTAAATCGTATTGAACTGTTTTTAATTATGATAAGAAAATAATGAAAAATGAAATAAAAAAGCATGTAATTACACCAATATTTTAAAAGAACGATGTCCAACGGGGAACACGTTTTGAAAAAAACGTGTAGGAATTTCAGAATGTTGTCAAAAAAGTATTAGATTCTTAGAACGCCTTATTTGTGTTCGCGAATAAATTTGCTTTTGAAGTCAACGCGCTTTTATTTTATACGTATAACTATTTGGCAAAGCTCAACTCTACTAGACTAACAAAAGGAGAACATCTCGCGTCATATTCCGATTCAAAGGAAGTAAAGTTGACAGGCGCCCGCGCCCGCTCACGCGCCCTTGGCGATGTTAGATAGGCTCCAGGCTTGGCTGCGAGATGGGCAAGGGGTTCAATTCACGCCTGGATGGATATTCAAAATAAACACCACAATACGAATATCCAAGTTTTCTTAATAAATATTTTATGTTCATTCAATGCTGGATTTTATAAAAGATTTATTAAACAGCGTATTAAAAAACCTCAGGATATTTTAGATGTTGGTAAATATAATTGGTAAACGGGTTGATAAAAATGGAAAACGTAAGGATATTTACAGTATCAAATGGTTAGAGTTTGAAAAACAAATTTACCAGAATTAATCATTTGCAATTTCATGTGTACTAATAACCTCAAAATTAAATGGGAGCTTAAAATAAAACCACATGAATTCAATCACCATCATTCAATCACTAAACAAAACTAAAAGATTATTATTTCAATTGAAGCCATTCCGGAAATAATAAAGTGTGGAAATGTATTCGAGGAAAGGGAAGTGTCATTAGTAATTCATGGAGGGTTTTTACAGGACCGACATTCAAGCAGCGCGGGCGGCGTGAGGGGCGGGCAACCAGAGGGTCAAGTGCCATCAGCCAGCGGGCTGTACACAGTGTACACTATACAGCGAAATGATTCCTTTTAATGATCACTCACTGCATTATTTTGCTCAATTCTTAAAAGTGCTGTCTTTTAAAACAAGAAGAGCGTGAAATAAAAACGAACGAAGTTAGCAAATAATTAAGGCACTGAAATATAATTTTAACGTAAAATGACATGTTTGCATATTCATAGATTTTAGTCTTGGACTGAAACGCGTATGACTGATTATTTTACCTTCATGTAATAAAATATCCAAGATAAACTGCACTCGGTGTACCGATGCAGTGCCCTACGCACCGTTGGGTGCGGATAAGGGAAAGTAGCAGTAGGATTTTTATTCCAAGAAGAGCGTATGTACATATTATTATAAAACGGATACTAAAGAAAAGTCTGGATAAAGGAATAGATTTTATGGTAGGATAAACATAATATCCAATATTGACACCACAAGGCCCTGCTTCCTTCAATAACCGTTAAAATAAACGATCCTGATCCCCGCGGGTACTCGGGGAATCGGAAAACCTGTAGTCATCAAAATATCGTCTCTCTCCCATTCCTGACCCCCGAGACCATTTTATCTAACAGCCAGCAGGAAGATCGAGGATTGGGGCGATCAATCTTCATCTAGAGCAGCTTGATGAATCAAGATGTTATTAACATCGATCATCTCGGGGCTGGGCCACCGCCACCGGTTCTTGGAGTTGTCACGAGGTTCTTGGTACCTAAAGTTGGCGTTTTTACGATGTCTTCATTATTCGCGATGCTATGGAATTTTAGGGTTTAAGTCATTGCATCCTAATACAATAATCGTGATATTGGAGTTTTATAGCAAGATAGAATATTCAATTATTTATTTACTTGGAAAAATCAAACATTTCATTTACAATGAATATTATTATGCACTTAAGAAAAGGTAAATAATGAAATTTAACATTTTACGTAGATCCAAAGTAAATACATACTTTTAAAAAAACTGATTCTTTTCTGTAGTGGAGGTTTCAAAGTTTAAATTTGTCTCTGAACGTAAAAACGTTCACTGGGAAAAACGCAACAAAATCCAATGAAAAAAAATCAACAATTGGGTAGGTTCATAAAATGTAGATTTCGTTTTTTTTCCACATATTATTAATAATCAAGTCATATTACGTAATTTAATTACTTTATTTATTTCTTTCTTTCTTTGGCATTTAACTAAGCAAAGTTTTTTTTCTTAACGATATACCTCACTGGGGAAAACTCCTGTTGAGGTATTCATTTACAAGGTAAAGTTATGATCTAAGTGTAGATTACATAAATATACATTTGCTCTGATTAAAAAACTAACTGCCAAGTTTATTTTTACATATTTTTAAAATGAGAATTAACGGTAAGAAAAAGATTTAAATATATTTTAAAGTAAGTTCGAATACATAGCGATATGTGGTGTGTGAGAGTTTGGAACTGACGCTTTCTAACCATAAACCCGGTTAAAGCTTTGATCCGGGGTTTGTGAGGCTTTGGAACAAGGCTACTAGTTACCGCGTACACTCTGGTCGCAAGTACAGACAAAAAGAAAACCGAATATGTTGATGTACAATAATAAATGTGCGCGATAAATCATCCGAGGCGAGGGAAGATCCAGTAGCAGGATCTGGGGAGATTTGCACGTCTCGAGACTGTGTTATGTATAATAAACACGTAGAAATAGTAAATACGGAACAGGGTGACGCATGACGTATTAAACACATCACGGGGCAGATAAACGCCGAATTACGACCATCAGAAAGAAGGAAATAATACATTACTAACATACATAATCTGAATTAAGTCGTACGCGTCGCGGTCGGAGCAAAATGAACGCCGCGCCGTATAAGTTAAAGAAATTTTTCATTATTTAGTGTTAACTTAACTAAGGTTATTTATTCTTTATTTCTTTTCTACAGGTGAGTCGTGCTATAACTACGTAACGTCTGAAATATCAGACTTAATTATGTACATTAGTGCACAATTAAACACGAGTACACAGTAAATAAAGAACTTTGTTATGCTGCTTGCTTTTATGATATATGAAATATAGAATATATATACAACTACGGGTTTTGGGAGTACAGCACTCCCATCACGTGAAAAGTCCCCACAAAAATCATCAGTGAAAGGACCCTAAATCACAGAAATCAGAATTTCAGAATAATAATTCAGTACTTAGCTAAGTAACTATAGCCTAAACGCGTGTGCTCAAAATTCAGTCATTTGTATAATTATTTAATAATAATTCTATATGTAGTGCAAAGTTAATGCCGATTCAATCAACGATATACTCGTAAGGTAGACTTAAGTTTCAAAATCAGATATTGAAGAAAGTATAGTAAATATTATAATCTGTGTTTCGTTAGTTCAATGAGGAAGCTTATTTGTTCATAAGCTGAGCAAATATTATCATGTATTGTTTGACATTCGAAAATTAGCTACATATACACTAAAAATTATGTACCCTACGATATGGCTAATAAAAATAAAAATGTTAATATGGATGTACATTATTCAATACGTAACTGCTTTGAAATTCAGTCGAAGTATTATTTTAAATACACGAAAGTATCTACAGTATTTGGATAACGCATTATATATATAACTAACCATCACGCCATTTCCCCGAAGGGGTAGGCAGAGAGGATAGAACGCCACACCACTCTGTCCTGGCACAAACTTCTCTTGCTTCCTCCACATTCGTACATCTCCTCATGCACGCACGTCGATTATTCCGACTTCTTACATGCCCACATATATATATATATTTAAAAAAATATTTTAATAATCTGCAAAATAAGATCATCTTTGATAAATAATTTGCGTCGCTATAAAACATACAACCTTACTCAATGATCGTCTTTAAATAACTGATAGTTTTGTTGTGTTTGGTCCGCCTGAACCCCATCATGTAACATACCACGTGAGTTCCCTTCACTAGCAATTGACCTATATTTTTAGGCGCTACCCGATACCCTCCACCCCCTCCCCCAAACGGAAAGGGCGGAGTACATAAGAAGGAAAACGAAGAGGTCTTATTATGCTAAATTTTCATGCAGGGTATTCTGAAGGAATTGATCATGTTTCCAAACCTTTTCTGGAGTAAGATGTTGCGTTGCTATCTTCAGGGCAAAATTATTGTTAAAGTCTTTAGGTTTTAATCGGCGCGGCGTTTGCCTTGAAACTACGGAACATTGGGCTTGACTTGGGAGGATGCACGGGAGACCGATCGCTTGACTGCTTCCAAGGTTGTGGAATCCATGTGCTCCACACAGAGAGTGGATTAAAGCGTTTCGTAATTTATTGTATGTTTGGGTTAACAGGTTGTTTCTTATACTGATTGCAAACGAAGACTGCGACACCTTCTGGATGTATTTATGCATTCCAATTAATTGTTCATATACTTATTAGTTATGAATGGTGAAGAGAAGTCATTTTTAAAAACGTTTAACCGAAAAATATCAGTGGGATAACTATTTATAGTCATGTCCCATACCCCATACCTACCATGGATTGTTGAAGTAAAATAAGTTTTTTTCACTATCTCAAAAGTAAATTATAATCTAATGCATGGGGAAATATTTATCGTTTTATACGATTTACGTTTATGTATCGTTACGTAGTTATGTAATCAATGCAAATGAAGTAAATCAGTTCAGGCAAAATATTGTAGTTTAAGAAAAAACTAAATAAAACATGTATCCCCGTCTGATTCTAAAATGCCTACAAAAAAACTATTTATTTACACGATTACTTGGCGGAAATTATACCTACGTAAATGTTTAGTGAACAAACCTAAATGTTTCGCCGTGATGCGATTTCTTAAAACGGGCGTAAAGTGAAATCTAATTTTAATAAAATAGCAGGAGTTTCCCACAATTTCTTATGCCTGAGAATGTACGTATAATGAAAGGTTTTCTAGGTACAAATAAATAAATAAAGACGTCAATACACACAGAAATATTATTTACAATAAGATTTACCAGCATGAAAACATCGAATGCGATTTTCTGAACTGGCTATATTTTCCGGTTAGACGGAAAGACTTCACTTAATTGTCTTGTCACTTCCACAGTACCGGCTGCCAATCACTACCTACCCCATAATATATAAGTAAGAAAACAAAGTTGTTACATTAGGCAATTACGTTCCTATCAGGCAAATTACCTGTAATGGATGAGACATTATGTTCCTATATCTCATTTCTCTTACCGCGTAATACCGTGGCGGCCTCCGTAGCGTAATGGATAAGACGCTGGACTCAGGATACGGAGGGTTCCGGGTTCGATTCCCGGTGAGAACTCATAAAATCAAAAAGTGATTTTTTCTCAAGCCTGGGTGTTTGTGACGTTTTGTTCCCCTCTGTAAATGGGCCTCCTGGCCTGTTGAGGTGGTTAAAAAAAATATATATATAAAAAAAAATTATTTAAAAAAAATTCCAACATAGATTAATCATTATATTGTTCGTCGGTCAGTATAGGAATGCATGACGAGGTGCTGAAATTATTTATTTTATGTCGCCTAATCAATTAGAAATCAGTTAAAATTGTTAAAGGGATAATTCCAAGATATTTACAAAACAAATTAAAAAACAATGACTTTTTTCATAAATATGCAACAAGAGGTTCAAAAAATATAAGATTAGAAAAGAAAAAAAAACTATGTCACAGAATTGTCTAATGTATAAGGCCGATGAAATAAAAAATGAACAAAATGTAAAGTTATTTAGGGTTAAATGTAAAAAATATACGTGTGAAAAATATTAGTGTAGGGTGTAGGTATTGTATTATAGCTAAATTAAAAAATGTATAATGGTAGGATAGTTAGGAAAAAAAATAAATTAAGTGTAATGTAAAATATATTAGTCTATGTAAAAAATATATATAAGTACTAAATAAATATATTTTTTTTAATTTTTTAAATCAATATTTTCTAATAATCAAAAACCACGTGGACATGTTTAAAGAAAACTAATTTGAATCAATATACAAAAAATTGGTATATGAAAATAAGTAGTGATTAAGAAATAATAAATAAATAACTCCGAATAGGACTCTCCACGTTCGAATCGCTCTTCAGCACAACTTGTTTACTGCTTTCTGGCATAGTTATTTCTGACTAATAATTTGTTAGTAGTCCCAAAATCGAAATATTTCTTTATATGAACTCAAATGTTTACTATTAAAAAAATAAAGGTATGGCAAAAATATTTCGTTAATAGTTAATTACCTCAATAAAATGTCATATTTTTTTATAATTGTTATAACTTTTCCATTTTCGTACCTTGGCATAAATTAAAACAATTCACTTGGGAAACAAAATTTTGTTATATTAATCAAACCATACATTATACTCGTAATAGTTAGGATGTGTATATCTGACAGGAGCATAATTCAGTTTGTAGGACCTAAGTAATATTATTTATATCGCGAGAAGGGCGATAAATAGTAGAAACAACCAGAAGAGTTGTTCGCTAGTGGCGCTATTCTGTATAACGTGATAAACGTATCCACCTCTTACGCATTCCTGATTCTCAAAATTTTATTAAATTAAATTTTATTGAAATTTAGCTTGACATATAGATTACTTGTACAAAAAATTATTAAAATATCACGACTGACATTTTTTATGGGGTCTACGTAGCGAAATAAAGCCAAGACGCTTATCTCACGATACGGAGGTTCCAGGTTGATTTCCCGAAGAGAACACAGAAATTAAAAGCGATTATTCCCAAGCTTGGTTGTTTGTGACGTAGTCTCTGTTATTGGACCTTTAAGCCAGTTGTGGTGATTAATAAAAACAGAATTTCATTTCACTATTACTAATATTTTTATTTTCCCTTATCCGCACCTTGTGGTGCATAGGGCACTGCATTGGTACACCAAGTGCAGTGCATCTTGATAATTTATTACATGAAGGCAAGATGATCAGTCATACGCTTCAGCACCAGTCCAATTTGATCATCTGATTTTAGCGAACCGGAAATGTATCAGTTAGAAGTGGATAGGTTTATCGCGTTGTACAGGATAGCGCCACAGGGAACACGTGCACCGCGAGAGGGGTTGGGAAATTCTGATTACACTCCCGTGTACAGACTTAAGTTCCCGGAATTTACAATGTGTAAAGTGTGTACATAGGTAAAGTATGGAGATGTTTCGCGCTGCGATAATTGAGCCCTGTGTGTAGCCGCCCAGATGAAATTATGAGCCATTAATGAACCGAACGGTGGCACGAAATATTTTGAGAGTTTTAAAACTTTATTTTTGAATGTACTTCGGTAATTTATTTTCCCTGAAATTACTTGATAGGTATTAATTATAAGAACGCAAATATAATATAACTTTGCCCTATGCACCATTTAGTAAGGATGAGGGAAAGTAGAAGTAGTAGTATATAGATTTTTTTTTTTTAAATTATGACTTCAACAAACTAAAGATGTGGTTCTAATCATTATTAAAGCATACAATTGTTTCGCATTGTAAGGGCTACCCATTAGTGCGTATTAAGTTGTCACTAACTGAATAAAATCACGTAAAAAAAAATCGGTTGTTTTAATAATACTGAACGAAAAGTGATTTAGTGATATTATTTTTTATTAAATTTAACTTCTACATACGATATAATACATAGACTAATTTATAATAACTCAATGTTTGTAGCACTCACTTTGTAGTTTTTCATTATCGAATGAAATAAAACACTTTTTTTTAAACTTAAATATAGTAGTTTAAAATACAAATATGATACATTCATTTACAATTTACAATACACTATTTTACTTTATAATTATGAAATGAATTTGTTATCCTTTCATTTCTGCATACAATTTAGGAAAAATATTATAGTATTTATAGGTTTTGAACATTTCCAAGGCATACGATATTGGTATGAGATACATTAAAAATAATTGCTATTGATTTTCTAGATACATTTCAGTATAATTTATTGTATTTTCTTGCGTAATTCCCTAATAGGCTTCGATAGGGCGCAGTTACTAGAGACAAATACCGTGTAAATTCCAGTAACGGCTACCGCATCTGCGGGCTGAATCATAAATACACAAAGAATAAGCTCTGATAGGGTTGAATTATTATCATTTGAGAAGTATAAAAGCAAGGACAGTCTTCTACTGCAGTGGTATCGAGGTAATCAAGGAAAACTGATAAAGATTGTTATTTTTATACAATCGATAAAATTTAAAATAAATTTATTAAATTACATATTTTTAAAAAAAACTGCCAATCACAGAACTGATTGGCGATTTTTCACGTTGCTTTTCCGTATTATATAAAAAAAAATTTAATTGCGATAAGGTGGCAAAAATTATTTTAATACAGCTGATGTAATTAATTTTTTTTACATTTAATATATAAATAACAAAGTACTTTGTATTAATATATGATTATGTATACAAAGTATTTTACACTTACATAATATTTATCTTCAAATAAAATATATTTTACACGTTTGTATTTTTTGGCTTTAACATAATATACATGTGTTATGTATAAAACTACAATGCCCTGACTCGACACGGACTATCTAGTGAGTCGGGGCCAGATCATTGGCATAGGGTCTCTACTGATTGAGTCGCCATCCCATTATTGTGATTATATTAAATGTGAAATGTAATAAATAAATAAAATAAATTCATTTTTTTTTTTTAGTTTATTTAGTTAATGCTTTATATTATATACAGAACATAGTACCTACATAGAAATTGGCTGTCTTTGCATCTTTTCGCCTATTATTAGCGCGATTGGGCGTGGTGCGAAAGGGAGGAAAGTGCAGAGGGTCTGAGGGGAAACTAACGCGACCCCCTGGTGCAGGTACGTAATAAAAGTTGATCAAAAGTTTGCAATGAGATTACCAAACTTACTACACAGGTGGGTGGTGGGGGAGGAGTACCACATCAAGACCCTATTCAACCAGCTGTGAAATTACATCAAGATTAGGGACTAAATAAATATACCAAAATACATATACTCACTCTACGGTGGTTCTGGTTTAAAATTTTCCATAATTAGAACAAACACAATACATTCTAAGTGATTTTTGGATTATCTGAATATTTATTGATTTATTTTATAGGACTGTTTAGATGCTGCACCAACTGTTCAAAAATAACTCGATTATTAATATATATTTTATGCTGTGTTAGTTGTTTCGCCTTTTCAGGGTATCTTCACTCTGTGATCAATACCAAAAACATCTCGTTATAATACACACAATTAATAAAAAAAATATAGGGACATCTGTAGATATTATCCGTGATTAATATAATAAGCCCTTCTGGTCTCAGCGTGGTGAGTTGCAAAAATACTGGATGTTATATTTTGAATGCATTGATCAATTGATGAAATAATAATAACGAATCGATTGCTTTGTAAGTGTGTATTATATATTTATGTTACAATATTTCATTCATAATAATACGATTAGTTTATACCCAATACAATATTGAGATGTAAAAGCAGCCGGCGCACAATAATGAAACCGCTATCATCAGAAAGTGTACTTGTACAATATCTGGTTTAGGGTGGTGGGGGTGCGGAGCTAACATTAACCCCACCGGCCTTTATATTAAGGATGAACAGAAAAGAAAACATCTCAAGTACACGATACTTCTTAGATGCAAACTTTCTTTCCTTTCTTCCTAGCAAGGAACTTATTGTTTTTAGTTTGTTTAGTTTGCAGGCTGTTTCGCTAAATTTATTTAAATTGTTTCTGTGGGTAGTAACGCGCAGGGTACGTTGTATTAGCCGCATTGAAATATTTAGGAACATATTTAACATAAATATCCTCCTTGTCGGAAACAGTTCCTCGAGTAAAATTTCTTGGCAGAAGTTTGACTTTAAAAATATGTAAGAATGTTATATTTTGTTAGAGTTACATACGAGAATGTTCGTTCCTGAATAACGCAAAATCCTCTTAATTTTTTGTTACTTTTACTAAGTAGATAGACCCATGCAAAAATTAAAAATTTTTTACTAATCAATATTATGATATATTACTTAACATAAATATTTTGTACCTCTTTAATACAGTTTTAATTATAATGTGTACCAGCGGCTTGTTTTTGTGTTTTCTTTCACAAGAAAAATCCAATTAACAAGACAAACATTGTTGATTAAAAGTACCGTATTTTAAGTTAGTTAAGTTTACGGAATATATAATATCACATAGGGAAAGGAGCGAACTAGTATAACACGGAAGAGAACCTACGCGAATTCAGTTTTCATACATACAAAGGATTAGTTGGGAATGGTAGAGGTAAATAACTATTCAACATTATTAAACAAGTTTGTGGGAGAGTTTAAGCTTTGTAAAATAATATACGAGATAAGCTATTGCAGGGATTAAACTTATTAAAGTTTTCCTCACAGCAGGCCGAGCTGGGGAAATAAAACAAGCGGGATTACGATCGGGAAGAAAATATGTATTCTCTGGAACATCCGACACATCATTTACTCGGAAATATGGAACATGAGGAAACAAAGGATGTGTGGCCATTACAGAATAAGAAGTGAGACAAGAAAAACCATTCAACATAAAAAAGAGCATAAAAAGAGCTCGGATTCAAAGCAAGAATAAAAAAAAAGCAAATTGAGTTATCGATAGCGTGTAAACACAAAATGGGTTCACAATAATCTCTTCATATCTAATAAAAACCGTTTAAGAAATTGTATCATCCAAATAATAAAACATCTAATATTTTTATATCGATTGCGGGAACAACTAATCATATTATTATTGTGAGCGTAAAAAGCGGAAAAGTATAGTTTTTATGGTGAGAGAATAGCCAGAAAAATATTTAGCGATAGTACGATTCGTGTACACAATATGTATCGGGGGCTAGTAATATCGGGAAATGGTATCCGGCGGGAGGGGCATTACCGCCGGCAGGAAAGTGATAAAACCTACCCAAAGCGCTGATATTCGCTGCCAAACGCGGGAAGAAAACACACAATAGGAAAAAACACAAAATAATCTAGAAAAAGGAGCTACCTAAAGCCTTTCAATACAAACACCATTAATGAAAATATCGCCTTGATCCTATGTATTTAGGAACGCTATCAGAACTTATCTTAATCCGTAATTTAATTTATCGGATATTTTAAAAATTACATAGCTATTGTAGGTGGAAAAGCACACACATTATATTAAATAAATTTATATTATTAGTAAATTATGATTTAATAAAACGAGGTTATTTGTTACTATTGGTTTATTCTATAGAAATAGAATTTACCTACACTACCTTAATATTATTAGTATTATTAAATTAATATTAAACTTATTTTTTATGTAAGTAACTCACTTGGCCAGACATTTGCACTGATCCCTTTCGATTGCACTGATCCCTTTCGATTGCACTGATCATTTTCGACATAGCTTTTCCATAAACTACTCCCTTGATCATAAAGTCCATGCTAGGACAAAAGTGAGTTACGGCCGTTATAGAAGTTCTTCCTTCTTATGACAATCATCAAGAAACATCTCACTTGGCAAGATAAAAGTTAGTTTGATGCCAATATATATTTTCGTGATTTTCGATAAACACCGAATAAGAAGCTGAAAAGGCGTCTCAAAAGAAAAGAGATTTCGAAATCAGTAATAATATATAAAAAGATGATATGAAGTACAAATCAAAGCCGAGGCCGGCGGCGAAAAAATATTGGTTTCTTTCTGATTGGTTCATCTTCCCCTTCGGAGATTTGATCAGAATTATAGATATGACAACACAGAGGGGTTAATTTTACGACATCCGCGAAGTAAAAATCGTGCCGGGTGATATTTACGCAACAATAGATCTAAACTGTTTTCTTATTCATTGAAATAAAAAGAATTTTGTCCCGAGCGCGAGCGGCTCCATATAACGTAGTGAGTGATGTTTGTACAGTCAATAGCGAGACGTCACGATATGTCGGGAGCTTTATTGGCACATTGGAGAGATATTGAGTGAAAATACGAGCCCGGTTCACAGTACGCGACACACTTGAATAACTGGTCGTGAGTCATCGGGGGACAAAGTGAAGGTTACAGGCAAATGCATTTGCATGCATTAATTAGTATCGATTTTGTGTCACCTATGAAAACATCTTGTGCTTTACGTAGTGATTTAAGAAAAAAATAAAGAAATGGGTTCTATATTTGAAGGTAAGAAGTTTATTTATTCACAAAAAAAATAATCGTTTACCATATTTAAAACAGTGAAAAATGAAAAATGAGGAAAAAAAAAATAAAATAAAACTTTGTTTTTCAAATTTAAAGGCTTGTAACTAACGGCTACCAGAGATTACCAAATTTATTTACTATACATATTGAACCTACAATATTAAACTTTCAAATAATGTAAAAAACCTATTTGCTTTATTTTGCCTTTTTTTTATTTTAATTTTTTTTCAGAACGTGTTTACACACTATAAAAAAAAGTGGACTTTTTCGATGAGTGGGTAAAAACATGTAAAATATGACAGAAATACAAAACTATTTTTTATGCTGTCATCAAAATTTAATATTAGCAATGTTGTTGATGAGTCCATAAAAAAAAAAAAAATAATTTTGTCCTCCTAGCTTGTTCTACTCGAAACACTGTGAAGCGGTGTAAAAAAGAACAATAATTTTCCCTCTCGCGTCTGGATTGATGAAACGAAATGGCTCCCTTTAGTGAGGCACCCGGCGCACGTCACAGGCCGGTGCCGCTGCCGGTGTCGAGTGCTGAGGGTGTCGCGATCGTGACTCCGGGAGTAGAATAACGATGCTCGGAATAAGGCGACGCGATGCCAGTAACCGTATCTCCGTACATACACGTGAGTTACATTCACGACGGGAAAATTCTAGACTATACATACATATGTAGAACCTTGCCCATTGGTTACAATAAGTGTAATTCATCTCAATTAAGAAAAATTACAAGAAAAATAAAAATGGAATATTATATAAATGTACAAAAATACATATATAATCTATATAGGTAGATTATTGAAATATGGCAGAGGATTGTTTTTTGTACACGTTTTAAATATAGGTGAAATATAATATCATATAAACAATTTGGTGAAATTGTTTATAACTTTAAAAGTCATTATTTATTCTTCTAAATCTATTTCGTCGTCTTCACAAACTTTTTCCCAATCCTCGAAACAGTAAAATTATTGAAGTCAACTTTCGGAATGGTCTTCAAAGCGCGCAGCGATTCGGTTCTTATCTACTCAATCGTGTCGAAACGGTGTCCCCGGAGCGGATTCTTGGGCTAAGGAAATAGCCAGAAGTCACACGGTGTTAAATCAGGCGGATACTGTGGTCGTAGAATGATATGAGTTGAACTTTTGGCGAAATGGTCTCGATGACCAGACAACGAGATTTTTGGCACCAAACGAGATTTCACTTTTCTCAGCCATAACATCTTTCCAAATAGTCTGGACTGATCCAAATGAAATATTAACAGTATCAGCAAGGTCT
This sequence comes from Micrasema minimum, assembly GCA_022494985.1. NCBI lineage: Eukaryota > Metazoa > Arthropoda > Insecta > Trichoptera > Brachycentridae > Micrasema > Micrasema minimum. Next base: position 163,453 of record JAGVSP010000252.1, on the reverse strand, counting down.
CTAATTGTCAATCGACGATTCTTGAGAACCAATTTTTTTTATTCATTTTTTTATATAAAAGAAAAATTTTTGTTTAAAAAGAAATACAATAGAAACACATACATTTAAAAAAATAATCAAAAATCCCACCAAGGCGTAGCCTGTTTGTGGGTATACTGTAAAAGTCAAAAAGCGTGCACGTGGCAAAAGAGAAAAATAAAGTCATGTAAAAATGGAAAAATAACAGATAATGTAAACAAGATAGTTAAAAAAAATAATACAAGATATTGGTATCTTTATCTTGATATTTCCTTGAAGTGTTATTCATCGATTGACGTTGATGGTCGTCCAGGGCGTTTTTTGTCTTCAGAACTTTTTCTGCCTTCTTTGAAATATTTGTATCACTTGTAAAAAAAAATTGTGACATAGCCTGGTTACTGAAGGCCTTCTGCAACACCCTAAACGTTTCAGCAGCAGAAATTTCATTCCGCAGACCAAATTCAGTGCAAATTGATTGCTCAACAAAATCAGACATTGTAAAAATCGCTAAATTGACTTATTTCTGATTAAAAATTGGCTGGTGATAATTTACACATCCATTAAAGCAGAAGATAAGAAAAATTAATTAACCGGGTATCTTGGGAAGCGATAAAATGTACGAAACTATGAAGAAATCAATAATGACAGGCAAGTTTCCCGCCTAATTGATCGCAAGTAATTAGGATATCTCGGTGCGCGGGGCCGCTACCGCACCACCGCGCCACGACCATGTCTGCATCGCGGGTTAAAGTTTCTAATGGGCAATTAGTCTGGTTTGTGATATCTACAATGGCCATCTCCAGCCGCGGCTGTGAGGGCGGGAAAACAGACAAACTTCTCGCGCGGCGATAAGTCCGCCAGCCGTACCCAGATCCGTGGTACATTCTAAATAAAAATGACGAGACAAATTAAGTTTTTCCGGTTCAAGATTTTGATTAAGTCGAAACTTCTAAACTAAAAAATAAACAAATGAGTACAGCTACTGTACCTCAGTCTATGATTACAGGTTATAAGTTTTGTTCCTTGAATCAAGATTCCCGCTCTTGGAAAAACCTGCCTCTGTTGACAGTTTCATAAATATATTCAGGATCACTAAAATAGAATTTTGTATTTTAAAATTTCAAGTTACATTTCATTTTCATGTTTAATTTTGTAATTCGAGGGTTGATAAATCTATGAATGCATGGTATTTTAAGTTATTTTTTGTAGTAGGTACCTACACCTTTGACGGATTACTCCAAAATAATAAAAAATATAATAAATAAAACATAAAACTTGATTTTAGTGAATAAGAAATGCTTCAATTATCGAGGTGATGGAGTCTCGTCCATTTTATTCAGAATACGAACCCAGCGTAAAAAAATACAAATAGGTGGGAAAACGGAATGACTACTCGCACCAACACGATCTGATAATCAGCTTTATAACAATGAAAGAAAATAAAAATAATAATAAGTATTTTATTAAGTGTTCGTATAGGTACGTGAAAATGCGTGAACTTCGCCAAATCCTACCATTTCCTATTATTCTGTTTGTCAGTAAACAAGTCGAGGTTTCTAAGCCGCAAACATAATCCGTTATATGTATAAAAAACAGATTAGACCCATAAATCATAAAATAAAAAAGAGAAATCTCTTTGTCGCGAGAAAGAGATAAACAAACCTATGTACGTTACGCTCAAAGCACTGCTTGAAGCATAAAAAAATAATATACACGAAAGTTAGCTGCTTAAAAAACCTCATAAATGTCGTCAAATAAAAATGTTAAGATGGTCATTACTTCTACGGAATATTTTATATTTGAAAATCTCGAGATTGTAAAAAATCTCTTAAGATGATCTGGGATGCGATCACAAATGAACTTCTACAGTAGTGAATCGTAACATTATGGACTTGATTAAATTTTCTATTTAAAAAAATTGAGTATTGACATATTTTTTAAACATGATTGACTTCAGGTTTCTGACTACTTTTTGATTTACTACAGGACTACAAGTAGTACTCAGTTTTTTCATGTAGAATAATCTACATAAATATTTTTATCGACCACGTAAGATACTTCTGTACAATTTCGGTTGTAATCGCAACCCTAGTGTTTCCGTTTCCTGCTGACCCACTGAAAATGGAAAGTTTTCTTGGCATAGTAAAATAAAAAAAATTCATACGCAATTGAAAAGTGGGTTTTAACAGAATCCTACAAAAAGGTAAAAAAATAAATAAATTGAAGGTTAATTAAGTAATTACATTACTTCAAGAAAATACATATACAGATAAACGGATTGTGTATTTTTACGAAATAGAGTGTTCAAACATCTCCAAAGATACTATCTCTTACAGGGCTGTAACAAACTGCAGGGGCTCAACCCCTGTCGCGTGATAGGGGCCCTTTTTGCCCAGAGAGCCGTCACTAATGCTCGCCGTGACGTCGTAACGTGGAAATGGGAAAGCGGGGCCCATGGGCAGAAAGGAATGCAGGTATAACTATTAGTTAAGGGCGTGCGGTGATCCTGATTACCGCGCTCGAGTCTGCCAACTAAGGCTGCGAGGGAGGGGGGAAATGAGGGGTCTAAAAGTATAAATAACAAGTCCGAAGTACGGCTGTAAGTTGAACTGGCTCTGAAGCGTAAGTCTGATCCAGATTCACTGCACTTGGTGTACTAAACTCTAGTTAAGTTGACTGGAGTTGACAGAAGATGGAGTGTGTAGTTTAACACTCTTTAGTAAATTAAGAATCCTGCCCTATAAGGGGTTAAATCCATTTCAATACCAATTTTTCAGTTTTTCTCGATTTTCTGGACAGAAGGCTGCCTTTGCTTCTACACCCCCCGAAACATGCCCCGAGCATGCGATCTCCAGCAGAGTGCCAGCTCCTAGATTGGCCAGCGGTCACTAGATAATATCAAAGCAATACTAATCCTGCTACAAACGAGACGGATCATGAATGAGAGCTTTGGACTTGAAGAGAACATACTAATACCACACCGTAAGTAGCATTTAGTACATTTCTGTTACTGCTGACCATTAGTCTGGAGGGTAGGTTACTTGGAGAAAATTACATTTACAAAGAGAAAAATTAGGAATTTTACGACGTTCACGTAATATTATTAAATGCAGGCCACTAAACTTGTGGTATTTACTACTACTACTTTCGCTTATCCGCACCCAATGGTCCATAGGGCACTGCATTAGTACGCCAAGTGCATCTTGATAATTTTTTATTACATGAAACACTTACTTTTTTTATTATTGCAAGGTGATTAGTCAAAGGTACACATAAAAAAATAATATTAAGCTAGGTGTAAATAAATATTTCTTGTTGTCCCCTGCGGGAATCGAACCCGAGACCCCATGCACTGAAGCTAAACGCGCTGCCACTATGCCACGAGGCGGACAAAGGTATGTGGTATTAAAGGAGAAGTAAAACCTTGCAAAAATCGAATAATTAATAAAGAGCGAACAATAAAGATACTTTCTATAAAATTTATATTAGAATTTTGTAGTTATTATTATTTATTTACGGACACATGAAGTCCTTTTAAACACCATTACGTGTGTTATTTAAAAAAAACAGTAGCAGGAAAGGTGAAGCAATATTAAAATATCCAAAGCTGGGACAAATCTATGGACACTCTCAAGACAAGATCTAGTCTAATTCAGTGAATGTTTTAATGTTGATAGATTTACACCCAACAAGTACGTATTTTATTAACTACTAAACATGATTTTTGACTACTAAACATGATTTTTTTAACAAATAAAACAATGCTGATAAAGTAGGTAGCTTGGTTATAGCTTTGTTGCTTTGACACACCTACCAATCCAAATTAAATAAATTTAGAATGAAATTAAAATAAAAAATTTCTTGTAAAGTTAAAAATTCAAAATAAAGATGCACCATTCTGTAGGTATCAAAGACAATTAATCGCATGACGTATCGTCAAATGCGAGATCTTTTTTCGACACAGAATTGCAAAACTACAGAATTGCCCGGCAGCACAAGCATTGTACACGTGCAAATAAAAAATATATATAATTAATGTAATTGAAGAACAATACTAACCATTTGGGATAGCCTAGAAAATAATTAATGTGAAGAAAAAGCACATTAAATCGAAAGGACGAAAGGACGATTGAATACAAAAATAATTATTGATGTCTCAACAGAGACAGAGAAACTCTGGAAACGAATGTGGGTTATCTAGGCGTTTACAGGGCTTATGACCTGTCATTGGCTGGGTTAAGTGGCCACTTGATGTATTACAACATTCCCCATTCCGCCCATCATCTGACAACCATGTATGACAAATTTTTGAAAACTTGTATTTATGCAGAGTTTGTACAGAAGAATCCACATGGGAGTTGTGTTTTCTGCAGATTTTAAATATTTTTAATATTCTTTCCCTATAGTGACATCTGATGAGAAAAATTTGTCATACATGGTTGTCAGATGATGGGCGGAATGGGGAATGTTGTAATACATCAAGTGGCCACTTAACCCAGCCAATGACAAGTCATAAGCCCTGTAAACGCCTTGATAACCCACATTCGTTTCCAGAGTTTCTCTGTCTCTGTTGAGATATCAATAATATCTGATATCAGCCCAGCATGGGTATGATCCAGTAATTTGTCTACAAGTATTTGTATTCATTCAAAATGTTGTTGTACAAAAACAATTCGCAGAAATTTCCGTAATTCGCTAAGAACTCGATTGTACTCTCCTCCAATTTGTGTAGGAACAGCCTGACGTGTCGGCGTCATATTGCATTACCTGCCAAAAGTAAAGTGACGAGTAATTTAATAATAATCACAGTCCATACCTGTCGGTACCCGCTACCCGCTACCCGCTACCCACCTGCCTTCGCGAGCCGCTCGCGAGATACTCACAGTTTAGGCCGTAATCAGATTGTCTGGAGGGGGTGGATGAAGAGAGATGCCTTTGATGTAGTCTGCATAACAGGTACTTGGTATAACGGGTCAAATGCGAAACGTTTACAATTTATTATAAAACTGATCGTATGCGTGTGGCATTGGAATATGTGCCGCTTATTATGGATGACATTTGTACGTGTAAATTTAGAAAACCGTTTCGCTTTTGACTCAAAACGCATGTCAGAGTGATAATAATTGGTTTGTTGGAAGGCATCAACTATTAATGTACACCAAAATAGTAAACAAAGCAAAAAAAAAATTTAAAGACGACTTTTTTGTGTATTATTTATAGACAGTCACGGAAATTGGTGTCCATGGACACCTACCTTCTTTGTGATACTATATTACACAAAAAGGGATTTAAAAGTTCCATTAAAATAACTGCTAGATTCACTTCGGCAAAATAAAATGGTCATTTTTGTCAAGTCAATATTTTGTACCGGATTTTCAACGGGATTTTTTAGTTTTAGATATAGGGTTGTTCTTTTCAACGACCTGACTCCTCTGTTAAACTTTTTGAAAGAAATAAGTAAAGTCGAATTCAAAAGTCGAAAAAAAAAATTATTGGAGAAATTTGGAATTTTTGAATCAACATATAAAGGACATAAAAATGTCGCACAGTGATAACATGCTCACTATCATTACATAACGATTACATTCGAATTCCGCAAGTGAGCATTTTACCTTACACTTGTGTGCTAGGTCCTTAGTATCATCAGCCCACGGAAGTACCGAAGTACCGGAAAGCTCTGTAGGTAGTTGCTACAGCTTTATTATTTCAGATACCTTGTACACAGAAAGGCGAGGAAACAAACGATGAAAATGTAATAAGTATTCCCTGTCATCTTTAATTTGGTATAACGAATACTTTGATGTAAAATACGTTGGAAGAAAACAACATGCATGAATTATTTAGACTTAATGTAGATGATGTCGGCTTTATAAGATGCCTAAAGTTCGGAAACAAAAATAATCATAAATAACTCAGCAAGATTCTTGAAAAGCTTAATGAAATTAAAAACACTATGACAAGCAAAAAATGCCTTGAAAAGCCAAAATAGCTGTCACCTCTCGCCAGGAGGCCTTCAGTAATGCTAGAGATACAGGTGGATGAAGGCGGATCTTGGAGGCTTGCTTCCACTAAACTGCTGCATCTACAAAAGCTCTGTCAAGAACCATTACGATGAAGAAGTAATAAAAGCACATTTAGGGATGCAAGAGTGAAACTGAACCCGTGAAGGGTTCCGCGTTGCGTTATATTTAAAAATTTGCAATTTTTACAGATTGTACTCATCCAAATATTCTTATTGTTATAGGCCGGCAGCTTTTGCAGGTGCGCCTATATCTTTTGTACTGCTTCTTGTCTGCCTTCTGCATCTAAACGGTTTTTGAACTGGTTGACCGTAGTGGAGTGGACAACCAGGCCTGGCAATTTGTTCCAGTCTGAATTGAGGGTAGGTTTGCAGTCGCCCAGGCAACGTTTAATGAATTTAAATTATTTAGCGTGAACTGGTCGTAGACTGACCTATCCGTACCATGATCCGCGTGTAGATGACGCGATCTCAGAAAAACAGCGGGACATATGAGAAAACTTTATTATTCATAGCGACTCCATGTTCCGTGGACATAGCGCAAAAAGGGGTGTAAAATGGCTTAAACATTTCGCTATAAAACACCGACCAATGGAGGAAAGTTTGCCTACCTACTGGTATAATTCAAAATAATTAATCAAAAATTTACACAATTCATCTTTTGAAAAACGAATTAAAAAAAGATAACGGATTGAACAAGAAAACAACATAAGTGATCATTAAACTTAAAACATAGATAATTCAAATAAATATGTTTAAACGAATATTTTATATGAAATGAAACACACTTTTGTTTGTTTATATTATATTGTTTATTTTTTTTTCCGCCTCGTGGCACAGTGGTTATTTTGGGGTTTTTCCCGTAGGGGGTTATAATTTTCATTTAACACCTATACTGGTTCTGAACTACTTTCCCTTATCTTCATGCCCCAAGATGGTGCAATGCAGGGCACTATGCACATGGGTGTGGATAAGGGAAGTGCAGTAGTATTTTATTATTTCTTAATAATTTTCATTTTACACCTATATGACTACTAAGATTTCAATGTACCAGGGTACAACAAGGTGTATCATGAAAAAAGATTCATCAAATCAAGATATCATTTCACATTTAAATAAATATTTCACGTTGACCCCCTACGGGAATCGAAATCGTGACCTCATGCACGGTAGCCAAATGCGCTACCACCTATACGTAGTTTAAAATTATTGAAACGTCTAAAATAAAATTTATTGCAAGTAACATACTGTTTTAAAACTGTTACAAGGCACCTACATCTAAAGATATTTTTTCACATTCACCATGCCTTGGTTTAGGGACATGTTTCATGTTCCCAGTATGTTACGTACCCATAACTACGCGATACTATTAGCGGAAATAAATCGCCACATCGAGATTATACAAGTAGGAATAAATGAAGACGATTATAGTGATATATTAAGTAACGCAAATAGATTAGCGAAAAGTGTTCCGAGAATAAAGTGCCGAGTGAAGACAGAATAGATAAATAATTGGAATAAGTAAATTTCGCCTCAACGTGTTCAGTGAAGCATTGTCGAACGAGCGAGATTAATTATGCAAAGATTTACTCAGCAAGAAACATGAAATCATTTAGCCGAGCATTCCCTTGTAATTACACATCAGGAGAGGGGGTGGTGGCCTCGGGTGACAGGGGGAGGGTTACCTTTACCCACGGGATTCTGCGCCATCATGCGCCATTCTCCTCCGTCTTGCGCCATGCTCTGCCATCCCGCGCCATTCTCGCCATGCATAGAGAACCCAGTCCCTCAAGGCTGTGCCCTGCAGGAGACCTGCCACGACCACTAACTTGGAGCAGTACATTAAGGGTTCAGTTATCCGCGAAGCAACATATTAATATTATATTACAACGCGCGTAACTTGTGCTGTCAAGTTTATCGATACTTTAGCTAAAGGCTTTTAGCTTTCAGCTTGAAGCTTGTAGAGGTAAAAATTTGAAAACCTTATTACCAGCATTTGATTGAACTTTTCAGAGAGTACACAAATTACCCAATAAGTATTGTAGAACATGTACTTTAAATGTAGATTTCGCCATAGCAACTCGTATTTAAAGAAATTTCAATAGACGAAGCAGTCAAGATCTAGCAAGGTGGAATGGCATTGTCAAGGTTGCTAAAGCTCTCACGGACTATTTGGATATCTGAAATAATTAAGTCACAGACGATGAAGTTATGATTACGGAATATAGATCACATAAATAACTTACGCTTATCGATAAAATTAATAAATATAAAAGGAAAAATATTCTGTGTTTGTTCACGGGAAATTGTTCATGTAGCTAATAATGTAAATATGCTTTTTGTTTTTCACGTTTTTAAAAGCGTTTAATATGTCAATATCTACTTAAACGTTTACAAAAAAACACTAAGGACTGTAAGGTCAGCCAAACGTCGCGCCGACCATTCAATATTCCATACAGTTTTCGCTTTACACGGGACAGTTTGCAAACTGCGCAAGAAACTGTACAGTTTTCCGTCCCGTATAAAGTGCGGTTCTGTCAAGTTGTCCGCCTCGTGGTATAGCGGTAGCACGTTGGGAATGCCGTGCACGACGTCGCGGGTTCTATTCCCGATCCTATATTTATTTAAAAATATTTTTAAGTGATATTCACATAAAAATATTTGATATGTGATAGGTACTTTGGATTGGCGCTGAAAGCATAAGACTGATCATCTAGCCTTCATGTAACAAACGATCAAGATTCATTGCACTTGGTGTATCAATGAAGTGCCCTATGCACCATTGGGTGCGGATAAGGGATAGTAGTAATTAAAAAGCATGTATTATTAATAAACTTTGGGAAAAATAATTATTATAATTTAAGAAAACGCATGGTGTGTTAGGGCCTTTCTCTTGATGTATTTAAAAAAAGCTGGTTCAAAGTTGAGAAAAAATAATACAGAAAATTTCCAAAGCACGTGCTCACCATCACTAAACCCACAGACCAACAACTGTGTATGTTGGAGTAATGGAACGTGTGCTCTATAGGTCTTTTAGTAGGTACAGGAAGTAAACAGCCGACGCCGACGTCCACAAAGCTTTACGACAAACATGGCGCGGGCGCGGGAACAACCAGCGGAAAACTTTACACTGAATAATTTAGTTAAATCGTCACACGTCACACGACAGACTATGTATTGAGATATCAAATTTACTATTTTTAAAATATAAATCGTAAAATGAATGAAACGGAATTTAGAATTTATGTTCTAAGAATAAAATTTTTAATAAATTCTAGAACATAATATTTCAGGTTTTAAATAGTTTTAGTCTATTCGTAATTTATTGTACACTGAGTTCAGAATATATTTTACGCATTCAATTATATGTATTTTAAATTCAAATCTCACGTTTAGAACATATTTTAACATACGTCAAACATATGGTTAATTACACTTTTTAGTATAGGGATAAGAGTCACAAGCGTCATAAGTCATGAAATGAGTCGCATTTCCAAGAAAATAGACTTTAATACAGTAAATATGTATAAAATTTATTCAAAATAATTATAGAACCAGGGTATTTTTACATAAACAGGAAATATTTTTACATTTTGTTTTGTCTCTGAAAAAAATGTTGGTATATTGAGTGCAAAAGTACCAACGCCTACGCTTAAATTGAGATACTTCCATCAGACGTAAAAAGTGCCTGTTAACTAAAGTGAAATGTAGAATACCAGGTAGAGAAATCCATTTATGTTGAGTTGGGAAAAGCGCTTGTGAATTTCGTACATCGGACGGGATTATGTAAAGTAAGGGATACCTATATCACGAGTATGTAACTGTAGCCTCCGATGCAAAGGCCGAGACGGGGTGGGGGGGGAAGCTAAGGGGTGATGAGGGACGAATCTAGATCGCATCAGCGTTGTACATCATTTAGTGGGGTATTATACGGACTTGGCGCAACAGCAAGCTAATAACAATAAGATACATTCACCGTGTACTTGAATACATAATATTATATAGTACGAGTTCCTATCTACATATTTGTGCGCTGGCCCTGTGCGGTGCGGTGCGGTGGCGCTTCTCAGCAACGCGCTGTGGTGTTTGTTACCAACTACCCGTGCTTTCTAATTGTGTTAATGAGACAAGATTAATCTCGCTAGTTTACTTCACTAAGTGATCTTTAAAGTAGGGTACAATTTATTTACACTTAAGGGAATGTTAATAAATAAATAATGCTTATAAAAAGAGAACTAAAGGTCGAGTATGAAATATTATACCACCTCTTTGAACGATTAACATTTTGATTGGCGGCTGTCATAGAAATCAAATAAGGTAGTCAATTTAAAACTAACTAACTAACTAACTAACCATCAAGCCATTTCTCCGAAGGGGTACGCAGAGAGGATAGAACGCCACACCACCCTGTCTTGGCATACTTCTCTTGCTTCCTGCACATTCATACATCTTCTCATGCACGGACGTCGATTATTTTGACTTCTTACATGCCCACTTTCAAGCACTCGTTTTACTTGATCATGCCATGTCTTTCTCGACTTCTACATCCAGGGATAGTCGCATCATATATTTTTTAGCCGTTCTTTCATCATCCATTCGCTCTACATGACCGAACCAACGTAAAAGACCGTTCTTAATTTTGTCGATAATGCTTATCTCAGCCTTGCATTCTGCTCTAATTTCGACATTAGTGCACCTATCATACATAGTTTTACCACACATTCGCCTGAGAGATCGCATTTTAACTGCATTTAAGCTACTTTCATCCTTATTTTTCCAACCCCATACTTCGCTTCCATACATAAGGGTTGGTACCAGAACTCGATTATGCACTGCCAATTTAACCTCTTAATTTTAAAAAAAACATAAAAAAATTCACTGGTTACAATCATTTGCCATAATTCTACATAAAATTAAAGCGTTTTAAGCAAGATCGAAGGAAAAATGCCAGGAAATCGCCCCGCGTCGTACATTTGCTCTGTAGGTGATTTGATTTTAATTTTTTACTTTGAGCATCAATGCAGTGTTCTATGTACCATTAGGTGCGCATAAGGGGAAAGTAGTCTTAGCATTAATAGCAGTTTCTTGTACGCAGTTGTTTCAGCGTATTGCTTTTGCTCTATTATAAGATGATTTTCCCGAAGGATATCTCAAAATATATTACCTTACTGATAATACTCGGCGCGTTAACCCTTTGCTAGACATATGTGGGCGCGTGGGTACATAGAGATCCTTACTCGGCCGAACCTAAGTCTATTGTGCGGGTTCCTGAGAAGTAATGAACAAGCTTGGCTCTCGAAGGTTTAGGGGACGTTTAACCTTAACATGCCCGCCCGTGTGCTTATTGTTCCTCACCTCAGTATTATGGGGGTGAAGTGGGTCTGAAATTTCATTTCTGCGCTGTCTGATCCTGTCAAGTGGCTTTATTGGAAATTAGGACTAACGTATAGTACCAACACTGCTCACCGCTTTGAAAGCTAATTATACCTCGTGTATAAATGATCCATTATAAACAAAAAAATAATTACACCGTTACCGTTTAACGTTTTGTTGAAATTATTTTCGGTATAGAAAAAACACGTCATCTGTAGCTCAAGCACAGATAACTATCGACGTAGTTAAAAGCGTGCTATTTACGTGCTATTGCTAACGATTTGAGCGATCACAGTGACATTCGTTCGATACCGTGGTATCGATAGCCGAACATAGCCGATCTGAGCCGAGCGGGGCCGATGCACGCTATAACGCGGCCTTACGTCAAACGTCAAATCATCGCGCTTGTCTGATTTTTTATTATTTCGACTGCTTTTCTCAATATTTGGCTTGCCGAAAACCGGCTAAATTATAATAAAGATTGAATGAAGATTTGTGCGAATAAGATATATCTCGGGAAATGGCTCGCGACAAGTATGCGCTCGTTTAATAATCCCGATCGATAACTTTTAACGCGTGTTCCATTGTGATCGCGAAAACGTTAAACATCCATGGGTAAGAAATCGTTATCACGTCGCTTATTACCGAGTCGGTACTGATCTGTGATCGAGCAACTGGCACATAATCAGCGGCATGAATACGAAACAGTAAATAAATACAGTAATATGAAACCATTTTCGCGAAGGAAAGCATTGCCTGCAGGAAAGCGAGGAAGCTGGTTGTAAGGATTTATGTTGATTGTGGCTCTTCCGTAACTCGGCTCGGATGCGGGGGTGAGTCGCAACCCTAGGGCACTTTTAGAAAAGAGTTTATCTAAATGCGTGTCAAGAAAACAAGTAGATAAGAAGGAAACAACCCCGTTACGTTATGCCTGCAGTAGTCTAACTGACCGCCGTACCCGGAAGATAAATAAAAGCCAAATTCACGTTGCCAGTCGCCAAATGGAACGCTCGGGGGAAACATTCTTTATCGGAGGCAACACTGCGGATTGTGAGTGCGACAATAAAAATAAACCCCGAATACGGTACTTACACTCTAACACGCGGTTATAGAATAACTTCAACAGTTTGGTTGATTTTCCATGATTAAGCACAAAATCAATCAAAGAAACATAAACTTTTATTATAGTGGTATATTATTTTGGCGAGAAATATTATTTTTGATTGAAGTACATAAATATGAATAAATGTTGCGAAAATCAGAATTCAATTATCAACAAGTAAAATACCACAGCAACTTCGCATTTGCAGAACCAAACGAAACAATTTTGTTATCAGCTACTAATTGAATTGGATGGAGAGAAGTGTCCGATCCACTTAAATCGAGAACAGGTAATTCCAAACTAGGGAAATCTTGCTGAATAAAAGTCGCAACATAATATAATAAGGGTTGAAAACAAAATGCCCTTATCGTTACAGTGGAAATGGAATTTAAGACGTGAGGGTTTCATGAATCTTTTTACACGAGGCATCAAAATTAGCAGCCACGGTGACGGAATTCTGTAGCGGCTGTACCTATAACAGTAGTCGCGAAGGGCGATCCGATAAATAACAGGGTTCGGGGTTCAAAGGCCTCCCGGTCGATTGAACAATGAGAGATTAATGGGAAAAGAAAAAGCACAATGCCGATTTTAAAAAGGCCTTATTATATCCTTTTCGGGGGCAATTAATAACGTCTTATACCACTCAAAAAAAAACGCCTAGAAAGATGAGTTCCGATTGTCTGGAAGAAAAATATTAGGGTTGAAGAAAAAAAATCTCGGCAAAGAAAACAGACTGAGGGCTTGACGATTCGGAAAATGGGTCGGACATATATTAACATTTTAATAGGTTCTTCATACCTACGACCTACGACTATAGAAAAACGACAGCGACACTCCCAAGTAGGGAGTAGAGAATTTTCGTGCGGTTGCGGCCCCAACTTTACGCTTCGAGTTTCAAACTTTTATACGGTTTTCGATTGAATGTACTTACAGGAAACTTCGCGGAATATATTGATTTTAGGACGACGTAAATATTTTTAGCAGGTAATATTTGTTATATCGTTACAACTAATTCAAAATTTTACTCAGAAAATAAATATTCCAAATCTTTAGAGTACAAGAACACAGTTCCCCAGAGTATAATTTGTCATATTTATAATTTTAATCCCATATATTGGAATACGTATTTAATGCAAGTACCTACCCTTAACAATAGAATCTCCTTTTCCTTATCGAGGAGAGCCGGAATTAAGGAGGGAAGAATTCAATTAGGAATAAACCAACCAGACAAATGTGTCCTGCGGAAAACACAAAACATAACAGCGTGGATTTCATTAGACATGTCGAATATTCGCAACATGCCCCCAATCGAACGTGACATTTGGAGAAACCGGTTATAAGCGTATTGAGATTTTTCCTCATATTATTATGTATTTTCAAAAATAACGTAATATACAGGGCGGAAGCTGGAAAGTGTACCTACCGAACATTATTTGGATAATGTGGTATGTACTACTATTTTAAAAACCATACGAAAAACAATGAATATGGGTCTAATTCAGGTAAAACACAATATCCGCTAAGTTAAAAACTTGCCTTTTTTGCAGTAGGTACATGGTTTTATAATAAGAAGTTTTTGAGTCAAATTTTTGCATATTTCTGTTCTTATCACGAACTGTTGTTCCAGGGTTGATTTTGGTTGTTTAAAGGAACTTTGTAGATTGACGTAGGCTTTATCTATTAAATATCCCAAAGACAAAAGCAATATAAGGTCGATAAAAATTTGCACATTGTGGAAAGAGAATAAAGTGAGAATTCCTGACGCGATAAAAAAATTCATAGAAGAAAATATTTGCAAAAACGGTCAAGAAAGATATTTGGCAGCGCTATTGCATTTATTACTGTTTGTGTAGTATGAAAAGGCCATTTTCAATGGCAATTTTATACACTCATATTATAGAAGTATTGAAGTTACCTATATGTGTGTGTATCCAATTCAGTTCCCGCGTAGCGCAAGTAAGTGCGCTGTCAGATTGCTGAGATAATAATATTTATTGCGTGAAAACTAACTTAAAAATAGCTCCTGAATTTTGCCTGAAATTCAGATTGTACATTGTACAGCGCCGTGAAATAGAGCATCGTTCACTCTACACAGCTCACGTTATGCGATATTCGTGATGCGAGAAAAATATCGTTTCGTGTGAGATTTGATACTACAATATTAACAAAAGGGACATCCTGAAAGGTAAGCAATTAAATTATTTCATAATTATTATGGAAAACTACAAAGTGAGTGCTACAAACATTGAGTTAGTAAAATATTTAGTTATTTTACTCATTTAACTCAACAATATTTTGTGAAGATGCCTTTCAAAATGTTGTTTTTATAATTTAAAAAAATAAATGTTCAAATCTGTTAAATGTTTTACTGTTTAAAAATACTTAGAGTACCAATGCAGTGCCGCATGCGCCACTGGGTGCAGATAAGGGAAAGTAGTGGTGGTGGTTTAAAAAACAGTTTTTTTTAAAATTCGATAAATAATGATTTCCAATATTCTCACTATTATTATAGAATTCAGAGCACATGAGAGTGAAATAGTTTTTAGAAAAACACCTCAAGGATGCTGCTCACGATAAATTATGAAGGTGTTCAGATCCCTTGGTAAAGATTGTTAAAAGGGACCGTTGCGTACAATTTCGCTTTATGACCCTTGAATCAGAGTTAAGTGCTAAGTAAATTTTTAAAATAGTCAAATACAAAGCGCACCAAACTCTAATGAAATTCAAAAATTACTAATATCCCAACCGAGACAGAGAAACTCTGGAAACGAATGTGGATTATCTAAGCGTTTACAGGGCTTATGACCTGTCATTGGCTGGGTTATTATAGGATATCAGTAATATTTTATATTAGCCCAGCATGGCTATAATCCAGTAATTTGTCTGTATCGTGTTGTATGGTGAAATTATTGATATCACGATCATAAACCGATTAATACTAATTTATTTTGTAATATTTTATACTTTAGTATTTTTCCATTGGATCTTATAATTTATATAAAATATTTATCTACTTTATTGTGATACATAAATCGGTATTTTTAATGAATCTATCAGCCGGAGATGCGAAAAAGGTTGGAAAATTAATTTGGGGTATTTTCAATCAAGTTAAGGGCTGGGAAGTTTGGTACAGCGATCGTGTTATCAGAAGATTACTTTATTCACGGATTAGTTACATGATATATTATGTATGTACATAGGTGGGTGGGATCTATACAGCGAGAGATCCTTTGCTCACGAGATACCAGCTTTATTCGGTTTGAAAGATAATTTTTCCAATGAATCGGAAAAACGATTTGGTAAATTTCGGGATGTGGTAGGTGATGTTTTATTTACTATTATTGAATTTTACAGTAAATTAGTTTTTTGTATATATATATATTTTAATATTACCATTGTGAACTGATCTTACAATGAGTTTTTTGCTTTTAGGGGGAGGTAGAGAACGTATTTTGAATAATAATAATAACTTATTAACTCATTGTAATATATAATAGAATCAAAGTTTGAAAAGGTGTGAAAGAAAGTTTTTGTGAATTAACATGGGAGTATAATATCGTATCAAACAAAGATCAAATAATGAAAAAGGTTATATTGTAAAATAAATAATAACGTAAAGGGGGAAATAAAGTCAGAAAGGTTATTAGAACTCAAAGTAACGTAAAAACTAAATACTGAAACATCAAGTAGGAGTTGAATATTAAATTACGATTAAAATAAAGTTTTGAAATATTTCACCCTTTTCGGAATAAATTTACCGATTGAAATATTGTACAAGCAAACGTCCCACCCGCAGAAATATTGTACAAGCAACCGTCGTCCCACCCGCAGAATTATTAAACAACTTTTGAATAATAAGCCCCGTTGTTATTCGCCATTTCGGGGAACAATACAAAATTTTGGATAAATTTGAACAAAAGCTCTGGTGACAGCTTCATTAGCCATTGAAATATCGCGCCAATAATAAATACATTACTAATTCAAATAAGTTCGGTGAGGGAGATTTATTCCAGTTGTAAGTTGTAAACTTTCTGGACGACTGCGGGCTTTCTGGAGACCTGGTGATAAACAGGAACAGAAGAGAGGCGAGACTGACCCTCATCAGCCTCCTGGTGCATGGAGAACGTACCTCACGGTGGAAACTTCCGGAGAAAGGTCAACAATTTATGGGCCCTGCTTGTTGGTGATGGGGAAAACTTTAAACAAGATTAATCGTATGGGGATGCAGATCTATTTTTCTCACTCGGGTTGGTGAAATAGTCTAGTAAACCACGGAAAAAGTTATGAAATAAAAATCCAATATTATTTTTTTAACCCTTTTTTTATAAACCAACTTTTAAAAAAAGAATCAGAGATGCTTCTACATAGTACAATATTTCAAAGTCTAAATTATTAATAAAAATCTGTAAGGCGGACTAAAGCGAAATAAAATGAGCCAAGCAAACATCGTAACAACCATTAAATAAATTCGATACTGTTAATATTGGATGCCTAAAATAAACGCATAAATCAGGGAAGAGCCTAAGTCTTGTTTGTGTGCTCGGTTCAGGCCTCACACCGCAGGATTTGCGGTCGTTATCCTGAAAAATGACATGCCTCCCGAAATCTCCGCTTTTCAAATGTACTCCCGAAAATTCACAATCCGTTCCGGAGTGAAGGCTTAAATTATTGTAATATTTAACACAGTCCGGTACAAAAGAACGGCCTTTCTGCGCCCATATTGAATGACTAATGTTCCACGTGACACCGCACCATACACTTCTGTGAGAAGGGAAGGATTTACCATACCGCGGAATACTTACCCCGATGGAACAATCTTGTTACGTGTTGGTTTTTACGAATCACGTCAACTTGCAGAAATATACAAAAAGAATATCATGGCCACCATACAACTCATATTTAAAGCCACGCGATGAATGAGTTTTCACTCGACAAAGTGACATGGTTGATATTTTATCAGGAACGGATAAAAGCGTTGACATAAAATGAAAATTAATTTACTTATATTTTGTTTAAATGCTTAGTAAAATAAAAAGGCTAAAAATAATTTGCAAAATGTTGTTTTTCAAGCAAATAAAGCTTCCTGAGAAAGGTCACACAAACTCGGCTGGAACGCTTAGACTCAATGACATAGTTAGTGTAATAGTTTCCATGTTCCGGTAGCCTTAAGTTAAAAGCTCTACCGGGGGACCTATCAAACTTTAAATGGATGTTATAGGGTACAAAAACAAGTCGGGCTTGGTATAATATTATAATAGTTTAGTTGAGCAAGTAATGTAGCAAGTAATGTAGCAAGTAACTGATTCCTCGAGGACATAGTAAGAATATAATATTGTGGACATTGTTTGGCCTAAGTCGAACGCGGCCTTCGCAGTATCGCAGTTCGCATTAACCAAGCGGATTAATATATTCTAGCAGGCTGTGTCACGACGTCACGAGCCTTGATATATAGAGGAAGACTTTTTCATTTAAGGAGGAAGAGAACGGAGAATGTAAATAAAAGATTCCCGGCAGGAAGGATGAAGAAAGAGATCACGGGGATAGCGTTACTCGGAGCGGAGATAAGAATATGGGTAAGTAAATATTAATGGCGGTATTTCAACGTGAAACATTTACAATTCCGTTTATATTGCAAAAGCCTCCAAACTATGCCACATGGACAGTTTATCGGCAAATGGCAGCTTCATTTTATTTAGCTAAATTTAAAATGTTAACACGCAATAAGTTTCGAGGGCAAACGGATAAAGCGAACCACTTTAACGTTTGACAGAAAGCTGAAGTTTGGAGTGTTTTCTCCGGGTTAAAATATTAGTGTACGGTTCACGTCCCGCGGTATACATTACAAAGCTAGACGTAATCTCGCAGAAAGCACATTTTCTTGCTATTAGTCTCCATTTAATCTCCGGTCGTATGGTTAAGTGTTTTCCCCACTATATTCCTAAAGGGAAATGTGTTCCTTTCCGTGAGCATAATTCACTGGGAAATAACGAGCACTGTTGAGGTCGAACTAAGCATAGCTTCGCCTCAGGTTTTTCTCGTTTAAGCTTATTATTAGCAACCCGTTCTGATTAATTCCGTAAACTCCACGAACATTGTAAGCATAATGAGTTCCGTTTACCAAAGTACCATTCACCATAGGCTAACCCTCATACAACAGTCGTAGTACGGTTTAATAAAACTGAGAATAATTCAATTAAACGCTTTGGATAATACTTCGCTATTAAATAAAACAAAAGCTCGATTAATTAAAAATTGCGGTGAAGGCCTTTCTGTTATAAAAATGGAAATATTTTCATGGTCCCGAAATTATAATGTTAATTTACAACAGGAATTGAAATGAGAAGAAAAGATGATTATACCCCTAACGCAATTATTTCGGAAATTAATGAAGGAAAATTTTAAAGAAGTGGAGTGGGAAGTTAATTAAAAAGTAAAATTAGGAATACTAAATCAAATGATTTACCTCACTTTTTGGTAGTATCGTAGGGTCTACTTTGTAAATATCAGTACATACCTGAAACAAATAAAAATAACAATTAGTAAAAAGAAACGTAAAACAAACATATTTAAAAGCAGTTGAAGATAAGTAAGGGAGAAAGGTAAACCTCAACTAAAGCCTTAAACCTCCTAGTTTGGGACTGGTATGGGACATTACCGTTCAGTTTAGTCATTGTTATGTAACAATGCTGTACACGTTGATATAACATAGCACGAGCTAGAGGCGAGCAGGGAGCACAAAAAGGACAAAGCACGGAGTAGAGACGTGGAGGACGCCAACCATCTGGCGCAAGCAGGAACGGCAGATTGGCTAACAAGTAGTGTAATGATATTCTGCCCTCTTCTCCCCACTGTAGCTGGCTGATCTCACGGCTCACTGTTTCGGCGGCAATATTTCACGCTGATTCCCAAACGATCAAACGCCCGGCTGGATTACTTTCATCCCCTTTCACCGCCTTCCCGACACATATTGAGATTGATTCCTAATAAGTCGCTTAATAGCTTTCAGGGAGAATGTATGCGATCGGAATTCTGGGACCCAGCAGCTCGGGGAATACCCGGAGAAATGTACTAAACGAGACCAGCGGATTGGAAAATGGAGGAATTCAAAAATTAAGCCAAGAATTTTTTGGCGAGCTACATAATTTAACAGCGCACTTTGTAATGGAAAATAAATAATTAAGTGGATTTTCATAAAAATATTTAAGACTTTTACAGACAAACCACTTTTTATGGCGAGGATGATAAATAATTTTCACAATAATTATTAAAAGAAGTTGTAAAACTAAAATTGCTTTTATCTTTATGGTGAGTATTAATTTCTTTGACTTTAAAATATTACTAAAAAAAATAACAGCTCCAAATCATACAATTTACAGTCAGTATTTTACGATAAATAACCACACATCATCAGACTAAAGAATTAATGTTGTTTAATAGGTTACCTCTACTGCATTAATCTATAGTAAAAGCATTGAAATGTTTGATTTCCCGTGATTTACAAAGCGTTTCGTGATTCAAACAACACTAAAGTAATTAGTGTGAAGTATCAGGGTGCGAAATAATGTACTGGGATAATTACTACAAGCGGAGACGTATGAGAACAAACATGACAATATTCTCTCTGATATGATAGTATTAGACAATACTTACGTCGAGACAGCAGGAAGCAATAGGAAATTTGCCGAATCGCTGTCAGAGATACAGTGCAAGACACCATATTGAAAAGACATAAGATAGCTTGATTCATATTTTCCTTTCTTTAAGAAATATACTAAATGTTAAGGAGTTGAGACAATTATATTATGCACTTGTAAAATTCTGTGTTGACGTACGGAATAATAGGATGGGGGAGCTGCGCAAAAACCGTTATGGCTCCAGCTGCTATTGCTCAAAAATCGATAATTAGAGTCATTTTAAAAAAACCATTTCGATGTCCAAGTGATTCTCTTTTCAATGAATTGGAAGTCCTGGACATGCGACAGCAGTATATTTTGAGGTCAGTAGCGGTCACCTATTTAAATAGGGATAAATTTCATTCGGTTTGCCATAAGCATGATACTAGACATCCAGTAAGGATCTGATTCTACAAATGAGGGTCAATACTTCCTTGGCTCAGCGGCAGCACTACTACATTGGTCCAATGATATATAATTTCATCCCTGATTCTTGGAAGTGTGGTGGTGCTGTCAGGCTGAAGAGGATGTTGGCAGCTTTTCTCCTTGATGCTGGTCGGAGGGAGTCAGAAAATTTGATGACCGTTGAGGGTAGATCGAAGATAGCCTCATTTTTCTTAATAGACTAGGTAATATGTATTAGTTGTAATTGTATTTTATTTATGTATTGTTTCTAAAATTTGTAATAAAAAAGAAAAAGTATGTCCATTATATATTTACTCGCCTTAAAACGGGCCTAGAGCCTAGTTAGGCGATAAAATGTAATATTTTATATGTATATGTACTTTAATAAATAAAATAAATAAATAAATTAAAGAAATGCTTAGGAAATTTTAAATAATAATAATTTTAATAACAGCAAAGCCCACTTTATACGGGACAGTTTACTGTGCAATTTCTTGTTCAGAAAACTACACAGTTTCTTGTGCCGTTTTCTGACCAATAAAAACTGCGCGGTGTGAATTTTACCTTTACACGCCACAGTTTACTGTCTGTAGGCATGCGCAGAACGCGACATTCGGACCATAGAATACACAGTCGGACTGCCATAAATGTTGCCATACTTATAATCCCTATCGTTGCCTATCTTATTCGATTTTTGCCGATCTACTGATTTTGTGGAGATTTATCGAATCTACTGAAAATGTACAACCGATTTACCGATTTTGGAGTCATTTTAATTTTAAAGCATTTATTTTATGCAGTTATAAGCTCAGATAAATTGAACATATTATTATGAATAACTTTAGGAACTTCTACTGATTTTACAATTTAGCAACATTACTTACCTGTCAAATAGTCGTTACTCGATATTTTGAATTTCGATCTAGGATTTCAGTTCATAATATTTATTACATTATATTCATATTCGACATCATAAAAGTTTATCAAAGTTTATTTGTAATATTACCGATACTATTGAATATTATACGTATTATACTGTCGTAATCGCCGCGGGTGATGCGCGCGCAGAAACTGTGTGGAATTAGCGCACAGTGAGAATCTGACACTAGCACACAGTTTTTCATCCAGTTTTAGCTTTATACGGGACAGTTTTCAGACTGCACAGGAAACTGTGTAGTAAACTTCTCCGTATATAGTGGGCTTAAGAGTTTTTATATCAGGTAGATTGTGTTAAGAAATGATTGGTTTACTATTGATCTCTGTAGGAGCTTTTGCATTGCACAATGTGATGAAAAAAATATATTTCCCGTACATTAATTGCCGCTTTAGCGTAATGAATATCACACGAGGATAACAAAGTAAGCCGCTAAAATTTTAAGTGCTCATTTTATGTGTGCTCGTAAACAGGACGCAAACGGGGCTCGATCGTAAATTTGCTCCACATTCGGGATCATTTGTTACGCGTACAAGTTAGAGGATCTAGTGCAGAATCCGGGCAATAAAGGACCAAATCACAGAATCAGACTTGCAGAGCAGGTGATTCCGAACGGGGGCGGGGAGGAGAATTTAGATCGCGATTAGCATTTTACGTTGCGTTGCACAACCGTCTGAAACGAGTTTAGACGGTGATTAAAACAATAGCAAAAGTATTGGAAAACATATGAAATTTCATTACTTTTGAAGAAAATTTTTTATACACCCATAATTACTAATAAAAAACAGTTGAAGGAAGCAAAAAAAACAAGCGGGATTTTAAAAGAACCTAAAGAACAGCCGTATAATTTTTCTTATTTATGTGCATAAAGAAAAAATTTAATCTATTTGATAAAAGATTATGTGGACTATAAAAGCGTTTATCTTGTTTGAAGTTCGGAGTAAGATGTAACCTAAGTATACAATAGTATATAATGTGCGTTTAAATCTATAAACATTTAAAGGAGACCCCGGTTTAGTGGATAAAAACTTTATAATCTCAAAGAAGTTTATAAAAACAAAAAAAAGTCGGAGTAGTTATTAAACTCCGCATCGAGAAATAGGCACTAGCCCATAAAAAAATAGCCATTTTGCGGAAAAAACAAAAGCCCGGGAAGCAACATCTGGAGAAAAACTTCGACATTGCAAGGAGTAGACTGTTAGTAATAATGGATTTAGTCAAGTTACAAAGTAAAAAAAAGTTTTTTGGGATAGTTTTATCAGCAGAAAGGGGGCAAACCGGAATGTGCTGTATTCAATGGAATAGGATTCTGAATTGAACGAACGGATTTCATAGAACCCGAAGCATATTCCCAGAGATTGCCAGTAACCTCTACGTTGATCGTTTAATGTTGAACCAATATTACGATATACTGTCAGTTGCTTTTTGTGGCGAGTGGAATTCCATAACAATTTCAAAATTCGAAGTCGAAATTAATATTAAATTATTAGGTAAATGTCTTGCGTAATTCAGAACTAGTAATAGTACTAGTAGATAATATTTTATATTATGAAGACAGAATTTTTATATTTCAACTAAAAGCTCAGTATTGGGAAGAAAATAAGAGTCGGGGAAAATTGAAATGAAGACCAATAGAACCGCATTTAATGGCCACAAATGTATAAGCAATAGGGCGGCCTCCGTGGCGTAATGATTAAGATGCTGAAATCACGTCACGGAGATTCGATTTCCGGAGAATATACAAAAATCAAAAGCGATTTTTTTCGAAAATTGGTGTTGGTGATATTTTCCCCCTGCGTTATTGGGCTTCTTGGTCTGTTGGAGTGGTTAAATAAATACACTTACAGTCATTTATAATTATTTCCCAGTTAAAATTTCACGACAAATCGTAAAGCTTTCTTTTTCGCAATCGTCTGTAATTTTGAAAAGCTATATTTTCCTTCTATCGACTAAATAACCGGTGTTTAAAATCTTTTCATTTCATATTCGTATCCATAATGCGTAATTAGCCGTGTGTAGGAAGTGTCGCGTGGTGATGGAGCCACCTGGTGTCTGTACTGTATACCCGGGCATAGTCCACCCAAACACAATATCAGAGTTTATAGGACCCTGCGGCCGTCACAAAGCTGCCACCGAATCTGCATACTTCCCATTTGCATTTTAACGGATCCTCTCCGTAGTAACACTGCATTTATATCCGACGGGGATATTGGAGGGAGAGTAAAGTGTCATTTACAAAACAAAAAAACTAATACTGCCTGAAAATAGCCAGGCCAACGAAGGGTGTTATGTGCGCAACCTAACAATAAAGCACAACACAATTTATCTAAAATTATTTATTGGTACCTACACGAAATCGATTACACTGAATTTATTACCATGAGGTATGGAAGGGTAAATTTACATTTCATACGCAGTACAAAATAAAGCGTTTACTGTGTTTATTGTTGCTGCTATAGGTAAAAATTATTCAAAGAAACTTACTACACTGCTGTTTCAAGCCACATAGTTCTATGTACTTGATTGGCATACAATCTAATTAACATTTGTATATGAATACAATTACTTACTGAACTAACCAACTAACCATCACGCCATTTCCCCGAAGGGGTAGGCAGAGAGGATAGAACGCCACACCACTCTGTCCTGGCACACTTCACTTGCTTCCTCCACATTCATACATCTTCTCATGCACGCACGTCGATTATTCCGACTTCTTACATGCCCACTTTAAAGCACTTGTTTTACTTGATCATGCCATGTCTTTCTCGGCCTTCCTCGATTTCTACATCCAGGCACAGTCACATCATGTTTTTTTTTAGCCGTTCTTTCATCATCATTTTGCTCTACATGACCGAACCATCGTAAAAGACCTTTCTTTCTTACGTACGTTTTTATTACTTGAAAAACGGGTAATCAATGTTATAATGTATCTAATATGACAGGTTGAATATCACAGCGTTACAAGCGAAAATTAGTTATGCAAAAATTAACTACTTTTATGTAGAAAATAAAATTTTACGTGAAATTTCTTTATTGAATAAGCATTTTCATGGACCTGATAGTTCGGAATGAGAAGTCGTATCATATTCCAAAACCATATTTTCCCAAACCTTCATAAAATATGATGTTCAGCAGAATGTCGATAAACCTACGTGTGATGACACTAGGAGGATTTCCATTTCGCCATGAAAACGAAATGTAAAATCTTAGAAGGAATATTACAAATACCATTATTTATTCAAGCCATCACTCTAAACTTAAAACGACTGCTGATTTGAAGTTTTTGTTTATGTGCAGTTTTATTTTTAAGGCAAAATATTAAATTTTGAAAAAATACCAGTGTGACAGCAGAAGATTTTAAAGTTTATAAAGAATTCATTGGTACACGATGCAGTGCCCTATGCACCATTGGGTGCGGATAGGGGAAAGTAGTAGTAGTAGTAAATAATAACGTACAATTTATCAATTGTTAGTTACTAAAACCGAAAATAATTTTAAAAAAGTCTACTTTAAAGGTAGACGTACATTTTAATTTATATTTTTTATTGACATTACTTGGTGGAATTCCATGGTTTTATTTGAATCGTATAATCGTACATACTCTTGTAGGTACAATAATCTTTTTTATTTTCTATGAATTTTTGAAGCAAGGTTGTATTTTTAATACAAAATTCTTTATTCACAAATTTATTACGACCAAAACTGTTGCACATAAATTATTGCTATGAATGCAGTGATTTAATTTTAATTAGATTCCACCGTAATTACAGAGGATAATATCCTTTTTAATCAAAGAAATAAAATTAGAAAAAAGACACCCTTAGCGTGATAAACGAAGGCCGAAGTGGTATTTAAATAAGCATTACGCGAGCATTTAAAACAAAATTGCTACCTCCGTAACGGGGGAATATGAGGCTCAGAACGTCATCACCATAAAAAAACACGACTCCAAAAATGGTGTAATAGAATGAGGAGCAAAGGGAAGAATACTAATTCGCTAAACGGGCTGATGCTCAAATTGCTACAGTTAAATATGTGTCAAGAATACCAATTCCAAGCGGTGGCGGTGTTAACTAGTCGGATATAGAGAGGATTATTCAGACCAAAATAACATCACTCGGAGTTTACGGAAAATGGGTCAAAACAGTCTTGAAAACTATCGAAGATCATTAAAATCTATTGCCTACTTTTCTTGTTTTCTTGTTATATCAATTTTATTAAATATTAATTTGTTATCCATGGAGCGGTGTTAAAGAGAGTAAGTAGTGAGGATTATTCAAGGTAATATCACTTGCAAATCAAGAACGACTCCTGAAAATTAATGAAAAACAATAAAACTCTTTGTTTTTAAAATTTTCTGGTTTTTCTCAATATTTCTTAAGTATCTTTTCATTTATTCTTTAATAGAGTAATTGAAATCTGATTATAATGCATGCAATTAAAAAATAATCGAAGCCTTATGTTTGTATTAATATCTAGATTTTTAAAATTTTACACTAAAATTTAATATTTAAACTTCTACTTCTACTAGTACTTTCCCTTAACCGCACCCAATGGTGGATAGGGCGCTGCATCGGTACACCAAGTGCAGTGTATATTGATCATTTTATTACATGATGGTAAGATGATCAGTCATACGCTTCAGTACCAGTCCAAGGTATCACACATGAAATATTAATATGAAAAACACATGTAAATACATATTTCATGTTAACCCCCTATGGGAATCGAACCCGCGCCCGCTTGCACGGTAGCCTTATGCGCTACCATTATGCTACGAGGCGGACAAATAAGGTACTGATATCTCTAATTTAATTTAAATTTGTAATTACTATTTAATATTCTAAGTAATAGTAACTCGATCTCGGTAAACGTTTTTATTATTTGATTTCTCTTTAATTAATAGACCGAGGAATACATTTATTGCGGAGAGAAGCTCTGTAATAACGATATGAGGTGATTTATCTTGTCGGGATCAGGGGTCAGGCCTGGAGGGGTATGCGGGGGAGGAAGCCGATATCTAATTTACATGTATGCTAATTTGAACAGTCAAACAGTTAGGAGAAGAATTACAGGAAATAACGAGCAGAAAAGGAGCCGTAGCGGGTAAAAGAAAAGAAAATTATACATCATGTGTTATACTAGATACGATCATTATTGTTCGTTGGAGATTTACCATATTAATAACAATTAAGTAGTAATTCATATAGCATTTTGAATTCTCTCGGGTTTTAACCAATGGGGTTGGTAATTATTTTTATATTAAGAAAAAACACGAAAAGGTGACATTACGCAACACAGTGGACAATATGCCGGAAGAATATATACAGAAAGGTGACAATTTGCACTACACACCGGACATTGGCGGAAGAAAATACGTAGACATTTGATATACTGCGCACGCAGCACAAATGGCCACCCTCGGCCCTCGCAGGATTTCATCTTGTCGAAATTCAACACGTAGAACGGTTGGTAGAAATATAAATACCTGCCATTATTTTTGATTGACGTGGATTTAAGTCCCGGGACCATTTTAGAATAGCACTTTGACACATCATCTATTGGCATTTTATGATATTTACATATGCAGCCAAAAAATATCATCATCACTGGCCCAAAAACGCGTAAACGTGGCACAGTTTGCGTGAAGTAATGAATTACTCGCCTATTTATGTTTTAAACTTTTGCGACATCTCAGCACTAAACAGATTTTTGCTGCCAATAATTTTGGCTAGTTTTCAGTATCTTGTCTACCCCTAGAGAAGTATAAATGTATTTTACATAGCAATCGGGATCAAGTCCTGTCTCGTTCGTAATCTATTAAAATGGACGATTTATCTAATACACAATGGATTGATTCATGAAGACAGATATTGTTTAAACTCCCGAATGGCCGAGTAACGTCGAGCTTTATTTATTTCGGTAAATTTTCCCTTAAAAGCCGATACTTTACAATAGGGATAAGTCGGTATTTGCACGGAATAGGGCAACGAGAAATTCTAAATTGTAAAACGCTATTTCGTGGTCGAGAGCAGGAAAAAGGTGGCAGAAAGCGGTCTAAATATCGAGAATTGTGATTTTGTGATTCTGTTTAACTGTCGAAGGGGAAAATGTCGGGGGTGAGTTATAAGTGTCCAACGTTCCCAGCCGTACAACACATAGTATTACCTAGGTATATCAATCTAGCAGGAGTAGAAAAGCATATCTCGCGTTTTAACAATTTCCACAGTAAATAAAGATTCGCTTCTACCTCAACAAACGAGAGATCGAAAATGTTAAAAAATATTGGATTAACTACAGCATTTTTATTATTTTATAATTATTTATTAACATTTCACATAAATTTTTGTTTATAATCAAAATTAATTGTAACAGAAAGATGGCGACTCACTCAGTAGCGACCCATGACAATGATCTGGCCCGGACTCATTAGATAAATAATTTTCACTAATTATTATTTTATTCAACTTTTATTCACTAATTTTACTTTTTTAGCATTAGCTAATTCAGGGTTATAATCACAAATTAACATGTATAAATAATACATATTTTAAAGAAGGTAAACCTCAACCATAAATATTGTACTTAACAATAACAGAAACCCATGGAGATAAATACTGGGATGCCTCAATTATTAATAATAAATTACTGTTATTGATATCTGAATAATTCAAATAAATCTGCATAATAGTAAATTATTTTTTAATAAAATTATATATTATTACAAATATATTGAAAAAATTTTGGTTTCGGGCATAGAGATTCGTCTGTCCCTGACTTCTGGTGGGAGCAAATTTCAGATAAGTAATAATATTTCATCCATAAATCACCCGTTTTAACTGTCCATAAAAAACATCTGGCAAGTAATTCAATAATAGGTCGTCATTGGGACCTCTCAGACGTATTAAACTCCCCATAAAGGTACGTCACTCGGAAACAATTTGATGCTAATGATCTCGTATTTATTACCGACTGAGAATAATTACTGGGGCCGGATTAAAAGGATTACTCAGGAATAGAGGTATGGCTTCAAATTGGAGATATTGATACTACTCCTGGGTTAATTGGGCCAAAATAATTGATGGCAGATATAAAAAACAAATCTACGACTCGTTAAATAAGGCTAAGCCCTCCCCCGGCCGTTATGTACCCTAGAAAGAAAATGTTTTTACAAAAACCAGACGAATTTCTCCCGAACTCCAAAAGCGAGTGGATGTAGATTAGGGTAATTTGTATTCAGCGTCGTTTCATCAGACATAAATAAAATAAGCGCAACATTAAAAAACATTTTATGAAGTATTCTCTGCATTCTTTAACCAGAGGAAAATTTATAAGACAGTCATTAATTCTGTGTTTATAAAGGAGTAACCCTTGAAGCGGATGTACAAATTATGAGTTTGAATCCTTCCCCTTTAAAAACAAAAATTGAAGAATTTATGACTAACAGAAAAAAAAGAAAAACTCCATTTTAAGTATAAACAATTTGTCAAAAATGTTAACAAAAAATACGGTAGCGCTCGGTATATTTAACAGTGAGAACGAGTAATTTGTGCTAGCCGTAATACCTACTCGTAATATGATATACTCGTACCTATAACATGTGGGGTGAAAAATGAGAGGCTCCATTTTCGCTGTCCTAGTACCCATAGCATTAAAACTAATAAAGATATTTTCGCTTTACTACCAGTGTTCAAGTCACGTAACGTCTTATAGAAAGACAAAGCTTACCCTCTACAAGATCATCATTAGGGCTGTATTGGTGTATGGATGTGAGGCACTGAAATTAACAGCGAAATCAGCTGAAGAACGAGATGTTTTTGAAAGGAAAATTCTTCGCTGAATTTGTGGTCCCGTTATGTGAAAGGAGAGGAGTGGCGAATGCGAAGAAATTATGTATATCAACCAATAATGTTGTACATTTTAATTGGTGCTATGTCAAGTATAATTGCCTTTGAAATATTACTGTAATTTAATTATACATAAGCGTGTGCACAACATTGAAATATAAATTAATAAATAAATATATTAAAACTGTTCAGGTTGAGATGGACTGGGCAAGTGCAAAAAGTGCCAAGCTCACGGGTCCCAAAAGAGGATGACCCTAGGGGTAAAAGGAGCATTGAGAGACCTCGATTAAGATGGGAATATGAGGTTAAAAAAGACGCAGCACATCTCCTGCAAGTGACTGGCAGACGGCAGCCGAAGACAGACAGTGCTGGAGGCTGAAGTTTGAAGAAGACCGTGTCTCGATTTGGGGCTGTAGCGCCATCGAAAAAGAAGAAGAAGAAGCATTAAAACTAGAAACCGAAATATTTTTTTAAGCTACTTTAATGTATGATCTAACTATGGAACGATATTAGTTATTATGTCTAATTTAGGTGTAAATAGTTGAGAAAATATAGGATTTTAAGCCCCAATGATACTAAGGATGCAGTCCTCCACTATTATGACACAGTTTTTTTTAATGACTAATAAAAATTACCCCCAGAAGTCAAATCTTCCTCTAATTAATTTTTGTGATACTACTGACGTCATTACGGACAAACAGTTTATCACGGTTATAACAATTATCACGGACATACAATTATCTCGGACATGCAGTTACGTATACAGTAATCACGGACACCATAAGGTGGTGAATCAGGGGATGCACACAGCCTCCCCGTATTATATTACAGGCGTGGAGCTGCAGATGTCACTCGGGTGGTTCCCAAACACGCGGGCTGGGACACTGGAGCATTACTGTACACTGTACAGTTCTGCAAATGCCAGATGCATTGAATAATTTCGCCTGCGGCGCCCGACGCCACCCGGTCGCAGCTGAATGCGCTTTCTTTCTAGACTAAACGGGCTCTTCTGGAATCGTTTGACTTCAAAATCCCGTGTAAATCTAATGGCGAGTGATTGTCTTAACTGTACCTATTACTAAATACTACTCTCCCATATCCGTAGGTATCCAATGGTGCATAGGGCGCTGCATTGTGCAGTGAATTTTTGATCATTCTTTACATGAAGGCAAGATGATCAATCTTACGCTTCAGCGTCAGTTCATGGTATCACATATGACATATTTTTATGTGAAAATCATATACACATATTGACCCCCATCGGGAGTCGAACCCGCGACCTCAAGAATGGCAATATTACTCGATTCTGCCTGCAGTGCTTAAGAGAAAAAAAGATCATAATCTAGAATAGTGTTTGTTTTTGTCAACCTTATTTTTGTAGTAAATATTTTTATTTGAATTAAAAAGAATTGAAATCAAGTATGTAACAAGTATTTTCATTACAATTTCGTATTCTAATTTCTCGTCCCTGTTGAGACATCAATCATAATTTAATAATACCAGTGCGAGTAAATAGCATATTAGTGTGATAGAAACGTGAAGGTTTTAAATAATTTGACTACGATTTTGTAAATCTTTGCGAATTTCAGCCACCAAAAAACGAGCTAACGATCGTTCGCCACAACAAACCATCCATAAATTTCCAAAATAAGGTCCCTGGTCCCGCGATCCGTGGGCGTGGAAAGGAGCGGTAGGGGCGCGTGTACATTATGAAGGAGTTTTAGCATTTCCATACAAGTGCCGTTTTATGGAAAAACGTATGCAGGTTACGCCGCAATTTCCCCCATTCACGTAACAGGACGACCGCAGCAATCCGAGTGTGGAACTCTTCATAAAGTGAACTCGTTAGATGTCTTGAGATTCACTATTTGTGTTCATAAAACATCTCAGATATTATTATTTTAAAAATCATTTTTTTCTTTTTTACAAGGAAAATATTCACATTTCAAAGATTTTGGCAATAACACTCTTCAAGGCCCACGCATATACAAACATTGTACATTTGTATTTTTTTTATAAGAGTGCACAACATTGATTCAAAGCAATACAATTTGTGAGTTTTGTGATGAAGATAAAAACTTAAGATTAATTGAAGCAGCTGTTCAAAGATTAGAAACCCCTAGGTTTGAATTTCACTCTACCAACAACTAGCTTCCTGCTTTATAAAACAGTTATTTTTTTACAAATTTTTCCAATTATTTCAAAGTAGTTCAAAATCGAATTATATGAGTTTATAATAATAAACTAAATCTACGTATGTATTTGTAATTATGTTTTAAGCGCTATAAGATACCCTATCCAGGAAAGCTCTCTTCCACAGCGGATTTTGTACACACAGTGAGAAGCGCATATAAAGTGTAAATTAGATTGCTAACCACGAATTGCAGAACACCTGCGTTCCCTTCCTGTACTGGATTGTGCTACTCCATATGAAGCTGGGAAAGTTGAGAAACATTGGCTGGAAATCATTATTGTAATATAGGATTCCAACGATACAAATGTAGATGATTGAGTAACATTATGTTCGAGGAATGCCATGATAGATGTGAAACAAAGATTCGATTGACTAGAAATTATTATTTATTAGCAATTCATGATAAAATCATCATTGATGCATTCTAGTTTTCTGATAGACAGACTCTTTTTGTAGTTATGGAAATAAGAAAAATTATAAAAACAATTATAATACATCAATTTAATAAGTAACATGCATTGTGGTAGAAATCGGCAGGGAAAGAGAACATGATAATATAGTAGATAAGTTATATATTGTTTGTTTTTACGTTGAAAATACCAAAGCATTTCATTTCAAAATAACTTTTTAAAAATTAATTTTTATCTATCAATTTAATCACTGTGTTTATCAAAATATATTAGATCAACTGGATTGCGACAACGATACACAAAACAACTAAATTTGAAATTTAAATTTTAAAACTATTTTTAGCTCTTTGGTGACCTTCATCTAAATTATGTTAAGTAATACTACCAGTTTTAATGTCAACTCAAATGGTATTAAAAAAAATTATACATCAATTCGACTTCACAATGTAAAAGATCAATCGAAATGATTTACTTATAGATATTACCCTAGAGACAAATATAAAGATATGCAGAAATACATAATCCTTAGGAAAATCAACAAGGGAGTCTCTTATGTAGAATATATCTCAAGATGAACCATCATCCGCTTCCGAAGTACTTGCATGTGATATTTAGATATCCAGCCTGTTCACAATAAAGATAGAGCTTCAGTATTGATATCGAATATAAACATGATAAGCGATGTTATAGATATTAAAGTCGGTTGCCATTCCGTTTAAGTTTATATATCAGCTGTCAGTTTTCTAGTTAAGGGTATAGAGTATTCAAAAATTGTATCGAAGATCGTATT
The DNA here is from genome assembly GCA_022494985.1 of Micrasema minimum. Classification (NCBI taxonomy): domain Eukaryota; kingdom Metazoa; phylum Arthropoda; class Insecta; order Trichoptera; family Brachycentridae; genus Micrasema; species Micrasema minimum. The sequence goes on along the minus strand of JAGVSP010000252.1, from coordinate 130,685 downwards.
TACATTCTTCAGAATAAAATATTATAAACCCACTGATAAAAGTATTTTTTTATAACGAATCATTTCAGCTTAAAAAACTTTATTTTTTATTTTTTTTAAAACAGTTAATTTTACTTCAGTGAAAATCGGGATGTGGAATTTACAATTTAAAGATTTTTAAAAGAAAAAATGGAACAATTTCAGCTGAATTAGAAATTAAAATAACACAGCAATATGATCTAGTGTAGTTTAACATGGTTAAGTTAGGAGCAAATGAAGCAATCTTCGGTAAAGCAATTTTTATATGGAAAACATATGAAAAACCTATGTATTTTTTTCTAAAACAATTATATTTTCTAGTGAATATTTATATATGAAAACATAATATGTTTTAAAATTTTATTTGAAATTTTTTATAGAAATACATGGTTCATTTCATATTTTTCTCTAAAAATATTTTTTTTATGATTCTAATAAATAATACTAATATTATAAGATTAAACATTAGGAAAATGTTATGATTTGATATGTTTTTCCAATGGTGAATTGCCGAACCAGATGGAGAATGCTCACCCATATCTAACGAGGGTCTAAAAGCTTGTTGCAAGGATAACATAAATAATTTATTTTTCATTTATTATCCTCTCTAGAATATGACGGTTAGAATTCTTTCAAATTCGTGTAAACGCTCGAATATCCATATTCCTGAATTTGAAAGAATTCTACCTCATCTCGTGTAGGGATTTGACAAAAAGAAATTATAATACACTACTCCCGTCTTATGGGATAATCCAGATTTGTGTACTAAGTATTTTTGAACACGCCCAAAATGTTTACATAATAATTTTACTTGAATACAATTAGCTCACGACGAGTACCTTGGTCAATAAATAAACAGTTAAGAACCATTTTTGGAACAAAACAACTCTTATTTAATAAAAATGAACTCGACCGTATATTATTTACACAGAACTGACGGTTGCCATAAACACGACCTGGGGGACCGTATGCTGGACCTTAAAACTAGGCATGCGACAAACTATGCGAGTGATCTAGCGGTGGTAAGAAAATCACTAGTCATTTCGAATTGACGCAATGCGACCCTTTCACGAGTCCAGCATTAGGGTACACCAGAAACGGACTCTTGATCTTACAGTAATCTCTGCTTTTATTTCGCATGAATGCAGGGAACAAAACATCCCCCAAAATATTAATTGAAGTATAAAGATCACGTGAGCGAGTCACGTGGTCTAGGCTGTGGCGGTGGGAGGGCTGAAGGGTGAATCTAAAATACTATTTCACATTTATTGTTTCAGGCATCAAGTTGGAAAAACGAAAATTACAATACATAAGTAAATTAAATAACGGCTCTCTCTACAAAGCTTCTTTTAAATGCTGTTGTGGTAACTTTATCCCCAAGGGAAAGAGCAGGAAAAACAACCAGAAAGACGCCGAAGGAATTTTAAAATTTACCGAATGATAAGAGATCTTAACAAACAAATTTAGCTTTTCGTTTTGTATGCGCTACCTATCTGAATCACTGTGAATGATTTAAAAAAGTCTTTCATATTAAATCGAATATAACACTATTTAATCATATAAAATAAAAAAAAAAAAAACTTATTTTTACAATTTCTATTAATAAACATATCTAGTGGTGCTTGCTTTAATGATTTTTTTTAATAAAATTATTATTCAAGGCGCAAAAACAGTTGGAGAATAAGGAATAAATAAATTTTACCCAGTGTTTCATTTACAACGTAAATGATTGTTTTTTTCACATTTGCTGAAACATTTTCGCTAGAAATTTAAACTAAATAAAAAGTCCCGTTCAAAGCTGTAGTAAAGGTTGGTTTTTGGATAACATAATTACTATTTGTAACCATTGGTATTTACGTAATGTTATAATTTGTTTTTTACTCGAACTTCTTATGTCAAAAACTGGAATGGTCACACATAGATACCAAACAGACAAAGAGTCTCTATACTCGTATCCATTAGAAATAATCATATTTATAATAATGTTTTCAGTTCTTCCAAAATTAGATCCCACAATTCAAGCAATCTTTACCGTCTAAGCAATTTACATTTACGTGGTAGGAATTTTCAATGAAGGCATTTCCAATAATTTACTTCAGTAATTTACGAAAGTTTCCCGCGTGTTAGGCAACAGACGATAACAACAGAGTGAAGCAGTATGCTGGAAAAATACACCCAGCATCACGTTACTAGGGATACAGCAGGGGAGAGGAGATATTATGGTATAACCAAAATGGCGAGATTTGGCGGCATTTTGTATTTGGAGGACGTTTTCCTTATGTTGGCGTTGGTTGGTTGGGCAGGACCAAGCGGTTGTTTCAGGGACTAAAGAGCTTTCTGATAATTCCGCCAAATTAAAGGTTTAATTCGAACCAGGAAAAGTAACGTTGTTTGGTCGAAATTCTATTTGTGACGGAACATCCAACGGTTGTAATATGATTTGGGTACTCATATTTATTGTAAATTTGGTAATCCAAAAGATTATTGACCAACTAACTAACCATCACGCCATTCCCCGAAGGGGTAGGCAGTAGAGGATAGAACGCCCACACCACTCTGTCCTGGCACACTTCTCATGCTTCCTTCCAACATTCATACATCTTCTCATGCACGCACGTCGATTATTCCGACTTCTTACATGCCCACTTTCAAGCACTTGTATTACTTGATGATCATGACCATGGTCTTCCGATCTCATCCAGGCCTTCCTCGATTTCTACATCCAGCACAGTCGAATTTCATTTATAATTTTAGGCGGTTCAGTTCATACAGCACATTCGCTATAGCAGGATGTGAACCAATCGTATCTTTCTGTCGGGGGGGTGGGGGGGGGGGGGGGGGAATTAAAAAAATATAAATGCTTTACTCAGCCTTTGCAATTCTGCCTCTAATTTCGACATTTGTACACCTATCCAGTACATAGTTCTTAACCACAACATTGGAATTCGCCTGAGAGATCGCACTTCAAACTGCTTTCAATCTACTTTCATCCTTCTTTTTCCAACACCCAACGCTTCACTACCATAACATAAGAGTTGGTACCAGAACTCCAGTTATGAAATGCCAATTTTAGCCTCTTTTTGATAAGCATTTAGATTTCGACACTGACTTTTTTAAATGCAAAATATTTATTGAAATAATAAAACAATTAAATACGACACACGTATAAGTAGGACAAACCCGAGAAATAGATACACGTACAACGTTGTAATAACATTATAACAGTTTTTTAACATTCGTATTTTTGTTGTCGTTTTCTATATTAGTATGAATAATAATCATCAACAGGAGAATTTCTCACAGCGTCTGAAAATAACACCTCACGTCACGCGTCCTCAACATGCAAAAAAACGGTTGAAAACGCTTTAAAACGCGTTTTACACATTTCCATGGATTTAAAGTCCGATATCAGGACGCTACCATCTCAATGTAAATTTACCTTAACACATCATGGTTACAAAAAGCTGGTTTCTTATTGAGCACATTATATTGCGAAATTTAAATTCGTTCACTATTTTCTGTTCCAGAGGTTCGATTTCAAATACCCACCAAATGACTGAACATAACAAGCATCAATATAATGCTAATCACCAGAATAAACTACACGGGTCTATGAAGATTGGCCCAGTATAAGCACGAGATATTGGGTAGGTGCACATAGCCAGGAAAACACCGAGAAAGTAAACTTCAAAGGTTTATTTAGCTATTAGTTTTCTGGCTCCGGAAAACAGACTCGTTCTTTGTAGCTGTCTTGTGAAATCATTTCCAACTTGATACTGCAAGCTATTTGGTACTAGAAAGGAATGAATATTCATGCATTTACTTCCTTAGAATTGCACAGCTTAAAAAAAATTTGAGATGAATTGTGCATCGCAAAAGTTGGGCAAGCCAAATACACAACGATTCTCAGATTTATAAGGGAAATGTAACTCACACAATTATTATTAAAAAGACACATTAATAAAGCAAAGCTGTAATAGGGCAATGTAAAACAATTAATTTCTATTGGTTTCCATAACAATTTATGTTTTATCAAATTTCTGGAAATTAATTAAATATTTTGTCACGGTAAAAGTAGAAGCATCGTTATAAAAATGTCTATAAGAAGATGAATTCTTTGGTATATAATCTACACCGACAAACTCTGCACAAATTTCAGTGCGGCAAAAGCTGTCATAACTTTAGACAAAGTTGTTTATGTGCCATTATGTGTGTTTCCAATTAATTTCTATGGTTCGAGTCGGGTTAATATGAAAAGCGACTGCACACACAGCGTATGGTTTAAACCTTTTAAATACTCCTCAATAAAATACCACGCCATCATTCACCGTAAATTTAGTGTTGATTAATTTAGATCTTTGTGAGTGACAAATATGCGAGTTATAGTCCTAAAATACTATCGTAATCGTAATGGGCGTTCGTGGAAAATGATAGCTTAGCGAAAATCGCGATGAATCTGGATTGGCGCTTATCGACACAACACGTATCATAGGTAGGTTTATTTAAACTCATTTTTGGTTAATGAGCTTGTAACCGCAGTGTTATTTATTTGACAGTATTTGAATTTAAATTTACATGTGAGTTACTAAATCCATTGAGAAGCCAGTTGAGACTTTTATGAAAGACATTTTTTTTAAATTGACTGTAGTGTTATCTGACGAATTCAATTTATAATTCCCCACTTTTGATTTACGTAGAGTTCAGATAAAGTTACATAACGAATTGAGATTATTTAGTAATAATTTTACGTAACAAATAATCCAGAGTAATGTAATTCAATATGAAACTCTTGATTTAATTTTCCAGAATCGTGGATTTCTGGAGAAGGGAGGCAGATAGTACATACATACTAAGTGTAGGTATATTGCATTAGGTGCGATTTAAATGCAAAATTCACTTATTATCACAATAATGTTTCCCCATGATTGCATTACATCTAGTACCTAGTGTAATTTAACTCACAATAAATAACGATCAAAAACACATATTTCAGTATGTAACGGATAATATAAATATAGTTTAAGAAATCGATTATCATAATAATAAGTTATGAGATAAATGTGTTTTAAGAAAGCATGCTGCATAATTTAAACAAGAAGTACTTACATAATTTTCAAAACGGATTTGTAATTAATTCATTTTTGTACGATTATAATCATTTATAAAGGAAATGTTTTGTGTATTTCATTCTTTATTTTAAAAGCGATTTACTAAATGTTTTTTCTACAGTATTGCTATGCTGTTTTCATGCTCTTATTTTAATAAACATTTATTTCCTTTTGATTTCCTTATAAATTCAGGAGCGAACAACTGTGCATTTGCACAATTGTGAATATATCCATCTTTATCCTGATGTGTTAAATAATAACATTTTATAAAACATTTTTTTAAATAAATATTTGCGTTTTCATTATGCACATTCGAATGTTTCAACTATCACGCCTTGATTAGAGAGAGGATGGAAACAAGATATATTTTATACAATGCAATATTGTTTCGGAAACTAATTACTTTGAATAATTCAATTTACAAGAGAGAATTCATCGTCAAATTCTGGGATGTAAGTGTAAGATAATTTCAGGGCTTAAATGATTTATTATTAACACAGGAGCAAGTGAGAGACGGAGTGAAGATGGATAAGTAAAACTACAGAGACAAACTAGAATCTTAAGGACAATACATAATATTAATAATTAAGCCATTATGATCTACTTGCCTTCTAGCGTCTGCCGGTTTCCTCGCCGCCTGTGTTTATAACAACAAAAAATAGAGCTAAACAATATATTAAAGTAATTTCAATTGAAAGGGTCTACGTTTTTTGTTATAAATGACTAATTTACTACATTTATTACATACATGATGACAATCTGGATGTCATCAACTGGTAAGAGTTACAGACTTCAAATTACAATAACGGCCATTTCACTCGTAGATTCGTTAAAAAATTTAAACTATCTATAAAACTCTGAAAACTTCCATATTCCCTTTACATAATGTAAGCCTACTACTAAGGCTACCTTCCATTCTACTAAATCACAAGGAAATAAGAGGTGTCGGTAAACTATGGCAATCATTATAAATAATGATTGCCATTTTGTTTGGTCTGAAAGTCTGCCGCCTGTCTCGTTTGATGGAAATGGAATTTAGTGTATGAAAATTTTGGCCGGCTATCGTTGTTTTGACGTGCGCTATACTGTTGGCTCTAACCACAGAAGAAAGGATTCGTTGAACCTGACAGCTTTGATCTTCACTAAGCGTTAGCAAAGATTAACATTAAAAAGAGGTTAGGAACAAACCGGAACTGTTTTATAAAAACCGTAACTGGTAAACGGAGAAAAATGCTATTATTCACAATAAAAATACGAAATCCTGAGAGATAACGATTTCCGATAGGTATCTACCTACGCATTAATTCAATTTTATTTTAATTTATTATTAATTTATTTTAATACCCTTAACAAGACACAGAGAGGAACAATATAACAAGAAAATAAAATCACTTTGCATAACTAAAAACTATCAAATTAACAAAAATTTAGTAAATAGGTATATTACGGTATAATTAATTTGATCGTGGTTACGCAAAAAAGTACGTGCTTCTTTTTGAAACTTCTACTACTCTATTTTCCCTTATCTGCACCGAAATGTGTAAAGGGCGCTGCGTTGATCATTTTTTTACATGAAGGTAGGATGATCAGTCTTATGCTTAGTCCATGAAATCACACATGAAATATGAAGATATCACAAATAAAATATTAATATGAAAAACACATGTAAATAAATATTTCATGTTGAATCGAACCCGCGACCTCATGCACAGTAGCCAAATGCGTTAACACTATGCAACGAGGCGAACCCTATTGAAACTGCATTAAGTTAACTTTGATAATAAATATTTCAGTAAATTTTATAAGATATGATTTTATATACATATTTGTAATCGTGAAAATAATTTTTAAGTATGGTACAAAAAAAACAATGGACCAATAATAAGGTTATCTAGGGAATATTCCGGTAAATATATTTAGTAAAATGGGTATAATTAATGATATAAAAGACCGCAACTACCAAACCGCTGGACGGAGTGGCGGTGTGAGGGGGTAGTGATGCGAGAGCGGGTGGGGGTGGTAGGAAGGGGTCTAGCAATAATAACAACACAAAATAATTAAATTGTATTCATGTTTAATTGAACTGCGCCGGATGCGAAAATGCCGGATGAGCGGTAGTCACAAATATAAACACAGCATTCTATAATATAAAAAAAATTAATATAAGTATAACAATGAACTGTTATTAATGTAAATATAGCTACGGAATTACTCTTATTTTTAAAATTATTATAAACACGAAGAAAATTCCACAGGCAGGTAGATAATTATGTGAAATTACGTTTTATCTAATTTTGTGTTTCTGAACTCATATTATACATTCGTGAACACAGCTGAAAGTTTAAATTATCGCTACGGTTTAATCTAAGAAACTATAAAAACAGTAACTTACATTTGACGTACATTTTTTGTTGACAACAATAATAAATTAATAAATCACATTTAAACAAATATAAACACATTACGAATACTGAACAATCTTTATGCCGAAGACCCGTAAATGCTAACTTTCTGATGATTTCATTGAATTGAAACAATTTTGTGAAATACAAAAACAATACGTGTTCAAACACACATTTTATTAGTACACAAAAGATACAGAAGTTAAACATTAAAAAATGAAAAAAGTAATAATTTGAAAAAAAAAATTAATTGATGAACTGGCACTGAAGCGTATGACTGATCATCCTACCTTCATGTAATAAAATTATCAAGATACAATGTACCAATGCATTGCCCTATGCACCATCGGGTGCGGATAAGGGAAAGTAGTATTAGTAGTAGTAAATTAAAGAACATTTTTAAACGGGTTTATGTAATGAAATTTTTGACCCAAAAGCGTTTTTTTCTTTTACCATAACATTTTACCCGCGGTGGGTTACTGTGTTTATAAAATGTGCATTAGGTAATGGATTCCGATGATCCACATCACATCCCGTGGAGATAGTATTGCATGACTATTCAATTTCCAGCTCATCAAATAGAAACTAAATTCGGGAGAGATTACATGCAATCAAAAGGCAGAGTGTAAATCCAAGCTCGACAATGGGCTTGTAAACCAAAAGTTTCTATAAATGTAGAAAAATAAAGCAAAGAATAACAAAACCATCAGTGCAATCCGTTCGTAAATCTGATCATTTATAAGCGAGATATAAACATTTATAGTTTATATTCCACATACGATCGGTGACGTCACCGACCAAGGAACCCCCGTGCTAGTCCCCAGAAACGCAGCCCCGAGGAACCCAGGCGAGCGAAGGCGATCAGACGGGGACTACCCCACTAAATCTATTGTTAGTACTAGTATACTAACTAACAACTCTCTTTTTTGGGAACGAACGTTCACAAATACGCAAATAAGGAAAAGGAAGTGGATTTATTCATTGGAAAAAGTACACATTTGTTTGAGGAGCTTTTGAAGAGATAACTACATACTGTTGTGAGTTCGAAGAGCACTGTACAAAGGAAAACATTAATTTCCTTTGGGGTTAGACGAGTCTAAACAAAGTTATGATTTTGTGAATTGAATTTCAAAACCAAAGTGAAATATTATTATTATTATAAAGAGAATTTGAAGTTACGTAGGTAGATAGTAAATACATATAATTTCTTATTAATGGTTGGTCTAAGAAGATAAAAAAACAGGTTTTATCTGAAAGGTGGACATTTATGATTTACTAAAACCGGTTGGTTGCCTTTAAGATATTATTTTTAATTATACTTTTTCTATTCTTTCAGCATCTAAGCGTAAAAACGTAAATGAGTGAGATGCTAAATATCTGTCAATAATCTGTCAACGAATAAGTTGGAATACATAACCATTTTGCTGTCACCTGTCTGTGTATAACTTCTCCAAATCTTTAAAAATCGTACATTTATGTTCACAAAGTTGGTTACCCTACATATATGGACACGGGGCACTTATCTGTCTTTTTTTTAAGATATAAAAACAAAAAACCAATAATGTACATTCCGGTAAGCTTCAATAACGCGATTTAAAAACAACAACTGTAAACCAGCGCAGGAGCTCAATCACTGAGTATATAACTATCGACGTAGTTAAAAAAAAACAGTTGCTAACCACGTACTAACGCTAACCATTTGACCGATCACAATGAACATACGTTTCATACCACGTTCGCGTTGCCGAGCACCATAGATGATAATAAAATATTTCGCAGCCAAACGTCAAACGTCAAATCTAGAAAGTCAATTAACCGTGTCGGATTGTTTATTATGTCGACTGCTTTTCTCTCAATATTTTGCTTGCCGAACGTCGGCTAAATGAAATAACGGCACTCCGAGAAAGATTGAAAGAAGATATGTGGGAAGAAGATATTCCCGGGAAATGGCCTCGCGACTTGATGCGCTCGTTTAATAATCCCGATCGAAAACTTTTAAACGCGTGTTCCATTGTGATCGCGAAAACGTTAAAACATCCATGGTAAAGAAATCCGTTATCACGTCGCTTATTACCGCGTCCGATAGTGACTGTGATCGAGTTACGAGGAAGTTGGCCGCTGTAGTTTTTTCCAGGCAAACTTCCTGTTAGCAGAGAAAAATGTTCCACTGCGCTTCGCTGGACAGGCTTTGGTCCCCACGGTGACCGCGGTGGTTTAGAACATAACAACCGAGTGTGGACGAAATAAATGGCGACTGGAATCCGTTATTCCGCTTTTATAATAAAGTGCTTTCTTCGTGTAGCGAACTATTAATTCCATCCCTAGGCGTCGTTCTACAGTTTTATATTTTAAAAAGGTTTAAATAAATAGTGGCATAAGGCACAATCACTTTATTCTCGGGTACCTATAAGGGGTCTCTTGTCTCTATAACAATGCGTTTTTTTAAAATTTACTAGTTTTTCACATTACCTGATTACTTCTCTTTAAAACTTTTATACTCCTTGGAAGAGATTAGAATATTATTGCAGCAATAAAATTACAATTCGGCAATTAACATTTTCATGCATAACTACTCTAAAAATAGAATATATTGAATATTTTTTTTGACAGTGTTAACGTACAAATAAATCCATGAACAAATACTTCCTGCTGCGATCACACGAAAAGCTAGCATGACTCAATTGTCACGTTCCGCCTGAGCCGAGTGTGCAAGCGAGAGCGCGGAACAAGCGATAGAGAGGCACGATCGCCTAAGCGTTCGTTTGTGACGCATCTATCTCTCTTCCACTCCATCGGCCGATGCGTCCGAGTAAGAAGGGAGACAGCAGCACAGCACACAGAAGAAAAAACAAAAAAAAATTAACGAATTGCAAAAAAAATTGTAATTTATGGATTAAAAATCCTGCAACTGTATTCATACAAAATAATGATAATTCAGTAATAATAATTCAATTCAACATCATAAAAGTATGCTATTTTTCATCAATGTTTTCTTATGACGTATCACGTAAAATTATTGTCAGTCGTAAACCGACTTACTGATAACACAAAAGTAATTTTTTAAATTATTAAATGTGTCCCCCTTAAAACGATGCAGTTTTGCCTATATTTATGGTACACAAAACCTGTTGAATTAAATTGGTGGTAAACTTACAGTTTACTCGTAGGTTAGTTAGGAAACATTACCAGGAAAATTAATGCAGACTCCAAACTTTTCCAGAAGTCAAATGTAGCGGGTAGTTGACAACCAACAAGGCAAATTTCAAAATGGCCGGATGTTAACGAGTTTCGGATTCTATTTTCGTTTGACTCTGTTGAAGCCAAAACTGTTTCTATTATTAAATTAGGTAAAAAGTTATCTAAAAAATTATAAAATTGTGATATTTCATAATAAAAATCATATCGGCTCAGGTTTTCGCCAAATTAGTAGGTATTAGTTTTAAAACGAGTCCACATACCTAATACTAGGACTTATTCCGAATAAATACTCCTCTGACGACTTGCCCAAACAATTTTTTGATTGCGAAAACCGCAAACTATTGTGTTTATATATTATGGTTTTAACATTGATCCAAATATACGCGTACAATAATTATTAAATCTGAACCAAATGTTACTTGATTATACTGTCGGAACAAACATCCCGCTTTTGTAGTTGTTTTAGCTTTATGTAGTAGTATCCCAGTTTGTACCGATCGTTGAATATTTTAATTTAGATTTATTATTTTACTAAAACGAAATATTATGTTTTTATATTGATTAAAATAATAATTTTACGCTAATCCAAATTGTTACGAGTCATAGTGAAAAAAATTAACTATTTTTAAATCGTTTTAGCATATTTTTTAAGGACCGAAAAGGATACTGAAAAATTATTTTATAAATTTCCTCTTAGTAGGTACCTAATTTAATGATAACTCGACTGAACAGCAGAGAAAGCCACACTTTGCACCCAGAGAAGGTGGATATTGCTGGCTTTAATTTCCGGTCCGCAGAGTGGCGCTAAACTTGAGCATACAATAATTACCAATTCCCACTAAACGACCGTCACCATATTGCTATAATTTTATTTCTACTCTTACTCATAAACAAGAAACAGGGACAAACGATGACAGTCCTGTGGCTTCGACTTTCCGGACTTAATGAACAGCCACCGTGGAAGACAACGTTAGAGAACCATGTGGGTATGAAACACACCTATTACTACTCCATTATGTTTGACTTATGATTACGTGAAATAAGTTAACTTATCGGTGACTAAGTCAAAAGTCGGAATAAAAATCGACTTGCGTGCATGAGATGTATTGAATGTGGAGAAAGCAAGGAAAGTGTCAATTTCCAGGTAGTGCAGGAACAGAGTGGTTGGCGTTCTATCCTCTTTGCCCACCCCTTCGGAGAAATGTCGTGATGGTTAGGTTAGATCAGTGTTTCTTACCCTAATGAAAGAAATCGCCCCTTTTTCCACGGTAAATCATTATCCACAGCCCCCCCTTCCCCTTTAAAATAAACTTTTTACTTACCTATGTGTTCATTCGTTTTTTTCTTCATTTTCTCACGAAATAACAAAATAAACGGTGGTAGAATAAAAAAACGTGGATATTGGAGTATTATGCCTCAGTTATGGCTAATTTTTGCGCATGAAAGGTGAATGTAGTTTATTTAACAGAACTCGAAAAATCAAAGCGCATAAAGAAAGTGTGCTCATTAGCTCGTATTATAAGACTTTTTTTCTCTAACTTGATACAATGCCCACTTGACCTTCTGCAGCGCCCCCCTTAATGTTTTAAAATTTCAAAAATCGCCCCCCCAAAACCTCCAAATCGCCCCCACCACCGCGGTTAAGAAACACTGGGTTAGATGGTCATAAACGCACTTACCAAACGCCTTGTCACGTCACATTACCTAATGCAAATTCAGCTAAAGTAACTACATACCTAACTAATGCAATATTTTGTTTTTACTAAAAACAATATACTTATTATATAATAGTAATATAAACATTTTGTTTTTTAATATTTTTGACTTGTACACAAAGTCAAAATGGGGAAAATGTTATTTTAACAGAGTTTTTTTTTTAAAATAAAGTGAACAATCGCGACTAGACAGACAACCGCTAGGAATCAGAGCCTGAGAATTCATTAAAATTCCCCGCGGGGGTACCAACTATCGAAATAATAACCGAATTGCAATTCTCCGGATAGCGGAAACTACAAAAAGCGTTCTCATTCGGAGCTACAGAACAATTTAACCGTTCGAGTCAAACTGAAACAAAATAAACACCCGCAATATCGGAAACTACAAACAGCGGAAGTACTTTGAATCTCAACCCTAAAACTCCGACTAACTGAAAGGAGAAAAACTTCATTATAACCATTCTAATTAAACGGCGTTTATCACAACTGCACTTTTATGACATTTTACTTTTACTCGGGGATTAGTTTAAGCTTAAAATAAGCTTAAATAGATGGCAGTAAAGGAATAATAATGTATTCATATGGTTACATACATATTTGTGTGATAGCCAAGTAATATTCTTCAAAATAATAATTTCTTGGACTATGAATTTCAGCCTTATTCCTTAAATAAATCAGGATTTTAAAAATACAAACCACTATAACAAAAATATTCTTGGTGAAATTCACGTAATTTCTAATGAAATTGTGGCTTTTCAATGTTATCAATGACAAAGTAATCGTGGCTGGATTGTCTTTTACTCGTAATTTCAACATAAACATAATTTAAAAATCCTCAAACCACAGGAATTTTACCTTTTCGGTTGGTTATTAAGATTTAAAAAATAACAAACTTTAAACAGAAGTGCAATTCAGCAACTACTTCAATACTTAAAAATAGAAAATATCTGACATTTAAGCCGGAAATACACCGTGGGATTAAATAAAATAAAAGAATGTCCTATTAATGAAGTTTACCTAGGGGTGACCCAGGGTTCACTAGTTCACCAGGAGTTAAAACGGAAAAAACGTGTACTTTTGGAAATTCGTTTTTTGGTCGTTCAAGCGCACCTCGCGACAAATGGCGCAATTAGCGCGGGAAAGGAGGTACAACATACATAGTAAATAATTCAGTATACCTCAGCTCTGAACATTGGAGTAGGTACTAACGACTGTATTATGTATGTACCATAATATCAGGGAGTGGCGGACCGAAGTTTCAGTTTCGACCAGTTTCCCCAAAAAATTGGCCGATCCTTCCACTCAGCCGAAAACCTGCACTTATCTGAAAACCTAAAAATCTCCACAAGAAAATTTTAAAATTTTTTAACAGACTTTATGAAAGTATGGTTATTTAAGTTTAAAAGAGGTAGCCCAAATATACATTAAGTACACTTACTATTCATTTATATTATCTCAATAGTTATAAATATAAAAACACCGAATTTTAGGCGTTTTTAGGGACCAGACCAATTTCAACGTATCGGTTTCGGCCAAAACTAGAGCAGAAGCAGAAATTCGGTTTCGGTTTCGGCTGAAAATGTTGTTCAGACCGTTGCTAAAACCAGTTACGATACAGTACCTACATATGGTATAATATAATTCATTATACCTATGATCTGAAAACAGGAGTAGGTACCATAATAACCGGGCACAGGGCACGGTATCTGTTTACCTATCCTGAAAATGTTTTCCTAAAAAGAGGGACACTTTTAAGTAGAGCTTCCCGGGAAAATGGAACGAGATTTCGTTAGAATAAAATGTACACCGTTGCACGGATTTTTTTTATTGAAAAATATATTTAGGGCTTCCGTACATAATTTTTTTACTAGATTTGGTGATGTTTAGAATCGTTTTGGAAGATCAGTTTTAATTAATTGTATGATTAATAAATATTTTCAGTGTTGAAATCTTGACAGAAAAGCTCTGGAAACGAATGTGGATTATTTAGGCGTTTACAGGGCTTGTGCCCTGTTATCGGCTGGGTTTATATGGTGAAGCTTATCTGCCTCTCTTGAGATTTCAATAATGATTGATACAAGCCAGTCATACGTAACACACACATTTTAAATGTTGTTTATTTATATTTTATTAAATGCGCGTAATTATTATAAGCTTGGGGTAATTATTGTGATATATATAATAAACATATTTTAGTGGATGGAAATGACTTAATTATTTAATTTATTAATTGTAAATTCAGTATATTTAGTAACTAAAACCTACATACATTCGTTTTTTATATTTCAATGCGAAAAAAAAGAAAATGTTACCGCGAGTAAAATAAGGGTAAAATAAGATATCTTAAAAACTTAAAACATAATATTATTTACGACTACGTAGCGTGATGCATTTTACATAGAAAAGTATAAAGTGCAAACGTAAACGACTGTATGTGCCGTAGTTTTACGTCTTATCATAAACACAAAAGATATTTTCAAAAAATGTATGAAATGCATGGAAATATTTTAGCTACTTATTAGACAACTCGTATGACACGTTTCACTTGTTTTCTGCGGTTGGTAATTCTGCTGTATTACCACAATCTTATCTATAAATATCACAATTATACTTCCATTTTCTCTCAGAATGCTCGTTATGTCCCTAAAACACCACGTATTTCCTATGGCATTTCCATACCGTAGTCATTTTCGAGAACAAGAAAGCGGACGAGGAACCAAATTAACTACATACGTGAAAATAATAGTAAAATCCTTTATTAATCGTCACGGTAGAATAATTAAACGGAGTAAAAGCGTCAACCCTTCTCTCAAAGAAGGTTATATGTATGTTTAATGCGTTAATCTGTCACAAACGCGGGGAAACTAAATTTTGCATGCTTATAAAGGTACCTACTCTTCAAAATAAAATTATTGTTTTATTTATTATGAATATCATGTATACAAACATCACCTATTCGAATTGTAAAAAAATTGTTAAGACGTGCATTTTAGTTATATTCTAAAGTAAACGGGGTTTATTTTCGTTTGAATTTAATGGAGAAAAAAAAGATGAGTGCCGATATTGACAAAAGCCTTAAATTTACTAGTGTACTAAAATATATTTGATATAAAGGGCATGTCAATATTTTATGAAAGGCTTTTTAATTTTTGTTAGAGAGTACTGAATATTGCAGAGTGAGAGCGTCCATTTTGGCAACAACCCTTAAATTTTCTACTGTATTAAAAAATATTCGATATGAAGTGCATTCCAATTTTTATAAAAAGTTTTTTTATTTACTCTGAAAAAAGCGACTATTGCTAAGTGAGGGCGTCTATTTTGGCAAAGGGCCTTAAATTTGCCAGTGCGCTAGACCCTGTGTGTACAGTAATGGGGGCAGAGGGAGTCTCTGAGGTGATTAAAATGCCATTAGTCGCACAAACGGGCAACTCTCGGAATAATCCGATCATACTTCTATCGAGTGCCCTCACCAGGAGGCGCCACACTCGCAGCATAGAGAGTGGGTCTCATGTATATGAAGAAACTGTTCTTTAAACTATTAGCTGAAAATTTATATATAGACCGAGAAAATATACTTATGTATAAGAGGTAATACAAGAGCACATTTGTCACAAATTACAAGTCCAACAATAAGAGTGTCCGAGTTATACAGATTTTAAGCTTGTAAGAGTAGTCAGTCAGACCGAAAAAAAAAACTATAAAATGGTAACCATTAATTAAATCGAGGGCACTGAATTTATACATTTCTGATAGATGACATATTAATTGAAAAAAATGATAAATAAATAAATAATCTTGAGTCGCAAGATTATATTTTTTGTAAGAATTTTTTTAAATGACGCACGACGTAAAAATTACGGAACAAAGTTCCTTGTATTATTGACTTGGGAGGATGCGCGGGAGCTCGGGGCCGATCGCTTGGCTTGGAGGCAGTTGGTGGAATCCATATGCTCCACATAGGGAGTGGATATGGAATGATGATGATGACGGACTCTTTCTTAATTGACTTCTTCCTCTTTTTGTGATTAAATTAAGATATTTAAAAGCAACAGTGTCAACTAGGAAGGTGGTTTAAGTATCATGGCGTCGCGCGTCGGTATCGCAATACTTGGTTTCAGGCAATCTTAATACACCACGGGACGTCCACGATATTACGTGCCGCATAAAGGATCTACGTGACCGTTGGGTATCCCGGGTTCGTAGCCTTTCATAATAATGAATAGAGCGGGAATAATATGTATTCATGCACACAGTACACCATGCATGTCTTGCTCATCCCTTGTGCATTGCACATTTGCATATTCATGCGCCATGTGCCACATATCACGGACAGTCTTTAAAAATCATAGACTTCTGGTTCAATTCTTTTGTGGAAGCCACAGATTGTAAATCACAGCTTAAGTATAACATATAGTCCTATAAAATACAAGTCAACTTATCAACAACGCGCAACGCACAATCTTTATAACGCGGATTGAATTAATTGAAATTTAATTCAGAATCCCAGTAAAAATAATATACGATAAATTATAGTAAGAGCCCGCCCTTTGGGCATTTATGAAATAAAATACGAAATGTAATATGTAAAATTCCAGGGTTATTGAATTATATACATACTATCCTTAAGAAGGGTTTTGTTTGTATGATATTGATACCAGGTTTGACAGGATCCATATTGGGATTCACCGTTGTCCTCTGTCGAGAGTATTCCTAGGCTGAGTATATTTCAAGAGTAGTATCCTAGACAGAGTTAGTTCCACTAGAGACTAGAGTCAGACACTGACAGGCAGACGGGTAGAGTACCTACATGGTACACAGGATGTCACCATTGTGGGATACAACAAAGCTTCCAAATACGTGACAAATCATACATTCTCAGGTGCTTATAGTGACCTACTTATGCTTCTGTGTTTCTGAAGATAAAGCATCACAAAGGAAAATATTTTATGCTAGGATGAAAAAACTTATCCAAAATTAAAGAAATGTCTTTTACGTTTGGATCGGTCATGTATAATCGAATGGATGATGAAAAGAACGGCTAAAAAAATAATACGAGTCCACAGAGCCTGTATGAAGAAGTCCGATGAAGGCCGAGAAAAACATGTCAGGATCAAGATAAAACAAGTGCTTTGAAAGTTGGACATCTAAGAAAGTCGGAATAATCGACGTGCATGCAAAGATAAGAAGATAAGAAGATGTGGAATGGTGATGAATGTTATGCCCAGGACAGAGTTGGTGATATGGCGTTTCTAAATCATTCTCTGCCCAAAAACCCCTGTCGGAGAAATGGCTTTATGTTAGTTTAGTCTTTTTACTACGCTAATATTATAGTAAATAAAATTAATATTTCTGTAAGAGTCATTCCTAAAACTTACTGACGCTAAAATCCATTCACACCTGAAAATAAAAAAAAAAAGACAAAACGAATTTTTGTATAAAGTAAAAAATCAGAGAATAATTTAGCTTGAAAGGCATTGACATAGTTACGATATATTTGGCTATTAAAATGGGCGCGTGGGTGGTTAGTTAGTTAGTAATAAACGTGCAAAATGCGTATATCGTGGAAATATTACTAATTACTTTAAAATTGTTTAAATATGTTCAGATTTCTGCGAAAAATAGAAAAATGTGTGGAGCATTACAATTAAACATGACACAGTAAGAACGTAAATAAAACCGTTACTGTTTTTTCGGCGGACAAAATCTTCGATACGTGTCCAAGTTACACTTCACATGCGGCTACGACAGTAACAGGCCTTAAAAACGTTCAAACACATTCATCAGAATTCGGGATGCCAAAGTTCGTAAAATTTTTCACAGTGCTGTAAAACTGCTACAGTTTTTTAAGTGGAAAAGTTGAATAAGACCTGCACAAAACCGAGCATGGCAGTGGAGTGGCGGATTTTTTTTTACCATTACAAACTCCGACACGACAATGACTACATGTCCCATATTAGCAAGCTTAACATCGTACGATATGTATCGCATATGTGAACGCGTCTAAAATTGTAAATTTTTCTCCTATGAAACAAACAGGAATTACTATCATATACGAGTATGGTAGATTATGCCTTGTTACCTTGGCCCTGGAGACTTACATAATTTTCGCAGACTACAATTTAAACTGCATTAAGTTATTCAACTCTAGAAGCTCAGTTTATGGTAAGCGCCCACCGTTTCCGTAAAGATTTTCACTTACAATACTAAATAACCCAATCCTTACGGTCAGTGTTCTGGCGAATTATGTGGAAATTCGACTATCAAATGTGTTGGATGCGTAACGCGAAAGAGAAATTGAAAGCCTCCACCCTTTTCCCTTGACTGTTTTTTAAAAGACTATAATGAGTATTATTTCAGTCACAAGCTACAACTTTACCGATTTTTTTTCAACAAGCTAAACCGGCTAAGAGCTATACAATAATTTATAAACTGGTAAGAAAAGCAATATAGATCAATGTTGATTGTGGACACGTAAGAGGAGTGTTTTTAAAGCTTGTGGACAGATATACTGATTTATTAAGTAAGAGATAAAATACCACATCGTGAGAATAGAAGACAATAATATACATTTAGAAATGTAGAAGGAACAGTCCAGCAAAAGGAATGATATTTTATTAAACCAATTATAGAATTTTAGAAACAATTCGGTCTCCTCAGCCCTGATGCTATGTAGATGGGAGAAGGAAGGAGCATCTGGGAGAGGCCATCGTCCACAACTCCAACTTATTTCGTACTATGAAGGTACTTAAAGTGATGGATTAAGGAGCCATGTCAGCACTAAAAGGCGACTAAATGCGACCGTAGAGCCAACATCTAGTTGGCAAGACTGTATACTCTTTACATTATTACAGCATAGAACAATTTCATCCAATAAATTTACATTAATTTGCATCGTAAACGTCTTGAATTCATAATTATGCCGACACTTATTTGGTCTAAGGTCGAATACGGATATACATTTACAACCTTTTTTAACTGCAAGACCATCAATACTTGTTATTAATTTAATAACAGTTCCTTATTACTTGACAATGATCATTAATTATTATTTTGATGAGTTTACATACAAGGTTTTCGTTTTCTTTTCATATCTACGTGTATTGTTTTGTATATTCTTTGTGATAACGTAAAAGTAAAAGTGTAGTTACAATTTAGTTCGAAAATTATTAAAAATATCAAAGCAAAAAAAAATATAATAAATTACACAATGTAAGATAAAATTAGCAAATTTAATGTATCGTTATATATGTACTTAATACCGCACGTCGACGTCTAACGGTCTAATGATATTACTTATGGTAAATCAATAATTTAATAATCGAAAGTACCTACTAAAGTTCACCCAAATTAAATAGTGCTTGTTAGATAGGTTTGGAGTTTATAAAGCTGCGGTAATGGCCGCAGACGTTAGCAGCTTCGAGGTATAAATATTCTACGTTCGGGTATTTTATCGCTATCGATATTTTAGGGCAATAAGAACGTCTCAACGGTAAAGGAATAACTTAGTTGATTGAAATTACTTTACTTTGCTTTCCAGTCAAGTTATCATATCGACAGGCCGAATGTTAAGGGTTAATTGAATGAGTAATGGAAAAGGGAATCGCATTAAGGCAACATTCGTTAGGGAACGTTATTAAAGACACAGAATCTTGGTTGAGTACAGAATCCTCATTAGAAACGAATTTAAATAAATAGATAAACAGCGCAGCAGTTATACGTAATAGAAGAAATAGATATTCCATTATGGATTCAATAGAGAAATGTTTTAGTCTAATGCATTTTCAGATAAAACCCTTGGGGTTTTGGCATGTAAAGAGGAAGGAAAGTGTTTAGGATTAAGCCATATCCCTTTGTATTTATACGGTCCACTTTCCGTAGTATTACACTTTGCTGGAGGCCTCTAATCATTCTCCAACGGATTTGTTATAAAACTGATTACTTCCAATGAAGGCGTAAAAAGATTCCGAATTGAAATCCGCTTTTGACAAAATTCACCAACGACGACGAAGAATGGAATACTAAATCGTGTTCATGAATAAATTAAGACCCCATCTAGCAAACGATAATAATCTGCGTTTTCCTTTTTTTCTCTCCCAAAATCAAGCTGAGTGAAATTTTCCAGCAGCGTAATTAATGAAACTGAAGAAACCTCTGGTGGGTGGTTTGCTCTTAAATAAAGATTTTAATTCGGGATATTGAAACAAATGGTGTATAACATTATAATACAGATTTAGTAGAGATTTAGATATTACGCATTAAATTCTATTGAAATTCGGGCGTAATATAAAACACAATCATTCATATTCATTCCGGTGATGGCTGTCTACTGAAACTATTAATCGCATGATCGAATCTAAAAGTAGTACTTACGAACTAAAATATTATACAATCGTACTTTTTTTAATGAAAATGTATATATGTCATTTTGTCCATTCCTTTAGTCGTGGGAGTGAGGGAAAGTGGACAGTGAACGTACCTACTGATTGGTATCAAGACTTTATGTTTGTGAATGTAGACCGCCAGTTATAGAAGTCAGATCTCGTGTTCTAATTCTCTGCACTTGAGTTCCTCTATTTGTCCGATTACTCGAGGATTACCAAACAACACAATGGCTACGGGAATCTGGATTTCTAAGAATAACGTAATGAACACGATTTTGATATGAATATTATATCCTAAAGGAACTACTCGCGGTTTAATCAAATTATATTATGATCAAACCACTGATTCGTAAACAGGACTCAACGAGTTTTCAACAATAACACTTTAATATTTATTCACTTAAAACTTTTAAGCTTTCTCCTACAAAATCAATAGTAAGTACTTATTAACATAATAATGTTCTACTGGTACGAAGTTTTGTTTCTACCCTCTTTTCAGAATGATATTACAGTTATTTTTGTTAATTATGGAACCCTTACTACATAAATACACCTTTTAAAACATACATTTTCTGACGTATTTAATTTAAAATGGAATAAATTTTGATAAAAAATTACAAGAACATGAAATAATTTCTAGAGTTTAAATAATAACTGCTAACAAAACTCTTGTTTTCGGAAACAATTTTTCCTTGTCGTTAATTATTTCAAGTGATAACAAAAAAATACATACAAAATGTACACTTAATTAAAAGGCTGTAAATTGCTAGGGTACACAGAAAAATTTTCATACGTGTAGTAGAAGTAAACACACTACTGAGAAAAGCTCTGTAAAGGATATACAAAAACTGAAAATAAAAACTTTGTTGACATTGCTTTTCTAGCGTAATCTTTTATAAATTTTAATAATCAAATGCCATCTAGCAAAGCATGTTTGCACAACAGACAGTTTACGGTAACACAGTAAACAAATTATTCAGTTTTAGGTGGCCTGCAGCATGCAAAAACTCCACTCCAACAAAACATAGGAGGACTTTAAAGTGACAGTTTTAAAAGCAAACTTGGAAAAATGAAAACAGCAAAAATTAAATTGAACCTCGGTAGAGACGGGTAGAAAAATTTAAGTGACATATTTTTTTCACACATTTAAAAAAAAAACACGAAAATACCGCTTACCTTTGAATATTAAAACTAGCAGAAAATTTAAGGGATAAAGGAAACCAAGGGTATTCTTAACAAATATTAGCAAAATAACCATTGATCATAACACTTTTTGTGTGTTTTTTAAACGCCATTGAAAAAATATATTTATAATTTTCATATGTTTTTTTTTATTTCCTAAAAGCTGTTTGTTATTTATACTTAACATTTATTTCATATTTGTGAAAAACTGTAATTGGAATTATTCATAATATACAATTATCTTTAAAATGTACTATTTAAAGCGGTTGTTTTTCCATAAATAAAAAAAGTGATGATAAGATGAAGTGAATAAAAAATAAATAAAAGTAAAATCTTTTTTTTGGATTGAACAAACAAATAAAAATAACTTGAAATTTTATTTTTGTAGTTCAAATAAACAAAACACAAAAATTACATAAAGAAAACTACGTAATTATGATACAAATCAGATTACATTCTTTCACAGTAAAAATCGCTACTAGTTTATAAAAAGGACGGAGTCAATGTACGTTAGTTGAGATGACGATAAAAATATCTCTACTTGATTAAACGATGCATTTTTACCGTCAGGATCGTTACAGCGTATAATACGGCCACACACGTGGCTAAACTTGGAGGATAAACAAATAATCGGATTCAGGGATGTCGCAAACCGAGGTATTTCAATGTACATACAATGTAAACAGAATTGATTTCAATCTAAGAATAGTACGATGTGCTGTATTCGGTTGGGAGTTACGAAGTTACTTCGTGAATAACTGATAAATTCCTTCACGATTTTAAGAAAACTTATACCTATAAATATGTGAGTTATTAATAACATCTACATCGTATATCTTTTTTTTTTCTAACTTACTTTGACATGTAAGTACATAAAAAAAATATTGTGAATATATAATATAATAAATATTGTGTAAATACTACGTGAAAACTACTTTTTTTCTTTAAAAAAAAATTTTTTGGTATAAAATAGCAGCGTGTACGTTTACATAAATATATTATGTAGAAATTCGTAAGGCAAAAAAAAACAGTTTGGCTAACGCAACATTTTCTTTCATTCATGTGTTATGTTATGCCATAATATTATGTAATCGTCTATACAAATGCTGTATCAAAATGAAGGTTTTAAGCTTAAAACTAGTATCACAAACCTGTTAAATTATTATTTAAGCAGCTTATAAATATGGAAATAATAATATTTTGTAATAATTGAAATGGCTTATTTCAAATTTTAAATCGCAGATTGAGGTTTTGGCTTTGGACAGTCGCGAGGCGGCGGCGTGACGACATCATCGATGCAATTTAATGTTATGCAAATCTTGAACTTATTATTATGCCGAATATTTAATTCAATACAGCAGTAACATTTGATATTTACGGCGTTATAGTAAGAATTTTTTTTTGCAGACCATAAAAACATATTTAACATTCGATACATTTTTATGTATTTCGTAAGGTCATTTTTTATACATTTACATATTTTCGCTGTGGTAGGTAGAATACATAAAAAATATTATTAATTTGATGATAAATTGAAAATATAAGTGACTATCCCCTTTACAACAATGGGCAGAGGATCGAAAAGGTTGACAGCTTCAGATACTTAGGTGTTCATATAACTGAAGATGGCAGCACGCACAAGGAACTCGCAATCCGTCTCGGAATTGCTGGAGCAACCTTCAACACGATGCGTGCTGTCTGGAATTCCAGTTTATACTCGGTCAAAACAAAATGCCGACTCCTTAATTCCTGTATTGTGCCGGTGCTCCTTTATGGATGCGAATCCTGGCACCTCACAAAAGCTCAGAATGCTCGCTTGTTGAGCTTTGAGAATAAGTGTCTGAGAAGGATTCTAGGCATTAGGTGATTTGACTTCAT
Source organism: Micrasema minimum (assembly GCA_022494985.1). Lineage (NCBI taxonomy): Eukaryota > Metazoa > Arthropoda > Insecta > Trichoptera > Brachycentridae > Micrasema > Micrasema minimum. Next base: position 106,803 of record JAGVSP010000252.1, on the reverse strand, counting down.
AACCAACGCTGAAATTAGGGAACGGACGCAGCAACCTCCAATAACTGGAGTCGTGAAGATGCGCGATGGACCTGATTGGGCATGTACTCCAGATGCTCGGAGAGCCTGAACCCGAGCTGCCTCTTCTTTACGCCTGCAGGACCCCGCCGTCTGGCAGACCGTCGATGACCATCCTACGGATCTATTCGGCGGAGTTGATGGATGCGTGGGAGGAGGCGAGAGAGCTGGCTGGTGACAGGGTCTCCTGGAGGGATCTGGTGATGTCCACATGCTCCACGTAGGAGCGAACGTGGCGAAAGAAGAAGAATAAAATATAAGTAATTTAAACAACATTTTAAACGTGTACAAATACTTTGAGAAGTCACGACGGGCTTGCATAATCATTATTGAAATCTTAACAGAGGCAGAGAAGCTTTGGAAACGAATATGGCTTATATAGACGTTTACAGGGCTAATGAGAGGTCCATAATATATATGAATTACTTTAGATTTTCTAATATAAGTAAATATAATTAGTTTACTTAAATGAGCAGATGAATGAGGAGTACCTAACAAACTACAAAGTATGTAAAAGACGTAGACAAGTTCTTTTAACGATGTGTTTTCAGTGAGATATAGCCCAGTCCTCTTAACTCTGCTGATCTCATTGTTCACCATGGTGGAGGGAGAGGGTGCCAGGAGAGGGGAGGGGTCCCGAAAGGAGCCAAGGATAACTTGAGGGAGAAACTAAATTGTAAATTGCATCGAGATTAGACCAAATCCTTTATCGCATTTTTCATTTTAATCGGAGTGATAGTATGAAATGGTTTGTACATAGTATGTCAACTGTAAATAATGTTTCTCTCGAAATTGATGGCAATTTTTTTATTCCTTATACTTACAGACAGCTCCATTCTACAGATTTCGAAATAATTCTTATTTTTCTTCATCGTTCTGTTTAATGCTTAAAGTCATGGTCCCCTTATTGCGCAGATAAAGAGATGAATAAAATAAAATAAATAAATGGTGAATATTTACCTTAGTTCCCATAATATTGTGGTATTTTTCAGAAGCAGATTTTAGGAAATTACTCTCACTATAATTTTATTTATTAATTATATGTATCAATTATTAATAATGAAAAATGAATTATGGATAAGTTATTAAACAATATATGGTCGCGGGTTCGATCCCGACGCGCGACTGTGATCAATGCTGATCATATTGTCATCATGTAACAAATGAACTAGACTTACTGCACTCGGTGACCCGATGCAGTTCCCTATGCAGCGTTGGATGCAGGTAAGGAAGAGTAGGAATAAAATATTTTGTAGTTTGATAAATATCCTTCTTGAATAACAAAAAAAAAATAAAATGCAATAATTTAAATAAAATTACATCTCTGAATACAAAACAAAATTTACATTACACAAATCATTCACGGGAAGTTGAAGTGAAGTTAAACGAAGTTGAAAGTAATACGCATTATTTGTTTTTAAAATGAGCGGAGTGGCTTGTTATACAAACACAAAGTTTACTTTGGAGTTATGATTTTATTTCTGCGTTTCTTTCATTTCGCGATGTAAAAAATACTTCAAACGGAAGTGCTGTAGTATTTACATTTTAAGCACATTTTCTTATTTTCTATGTTCAAACAGTTCCCTACTTTTCTATCTACTTACTGAGTGTAAGCATTCTAAAGCTACAAAAATGTTTTTTTTTTTAGTTTTATACTTTTGACTTAATACAAGAAAAATCAAACATACATACATACAATACAGATTTAGAAATAAGCTTTTTTTGGATTATTTACATATCGAAATTGTTCAATTTTGGGGCTACTTTCACTTTCAATTTTGAGGTCACTTGGGTTGAATCGGATAAAAAATAGGAAGTAGAAGTTGGAAACAAGTTGTGGAGGGGGATTGAAACCCCAAATCGGGAGTGTCCTGTCAAATCAGGCGTCAATGACACTCACCACTAACTAAATAAAAACTGATTGTAATAGAATAATGATAAGATTACTCGTAAAAATAAAAGGTTTTTTAAAACCTCAAGGCATCGATTTTTTTAAAATTAATAAAAATTTCATGCTTTTAGCTTGATCCACTTGTCCCGTCTGACTAGAATAATAATAAACGGATCGAAGAGGAACTAATTCAGCAAATCGTAGCATCTCTTAGGAATAAAGTCCGAATATGACCCTTTTGCGGAAGGTGCTCGTGAATAGTAGTTAGTTGTAAGTGACACCCCCGTGACTGTCAAATTTCAAAATCTAGCGTTAACAGAAAATTTTCAGGAAGATCAAAAAACATCATTCAAGCATGGCCCACACTCGTCAATTTTTATATTTTAGTTCTTCAAAATCTTGTCAAATTACGTTCATTTTTTTTATCATGACATACTAGTTTTAATCCTTAAAGAATCCTTGTTGATATTAGAATATTTTATACTAAAATGATGGTTAAATTAATTGAATGCAATCTAGATGGATGTTTTGGCACTGCCAGTAAGAAGTATAAGATGATTTTGAGGAACGGATTGTCCCTTGCAAGACTTAAGGCTGTCGAATTTACCCAAATACTAATTAATTTCAGACGAGATTTCAACAGCAATGTATGCATTAAAAAAACATGCATTTTCTAAAAATCGTTCCTTACTGGGTTTTGAACTGTGACAGCAGCTGCCGCGCGCCGGTTCGCGAGACTCATTTCTCAAGTTGGTAGGAGCGCCGTATAATGGAACCCCGTGCTCGGAATATAACCCCTAGACTTAATAGGAGATATTTACTCAGGGCGAGGGGGAGGTTAAGGATGAAACAACCGGGATACTCAAATTGTCTAAAGAAAATTGTTCATATTTCGGACATATAATGAAAATGCGAAAACGAAATTAGTTTATAAAAAAGTACGGATTAAAGTTCCTGAGACAGCATAAATTTAATAATGCTCTAATTATTATCAAAAGGAATGGCCTAGTTTTGTAATATCCATGCCTTGTACTAAATAAAAGGATGTTAAAAAATCGGTCACAGGTCATGTTAATTATAACGAGATAGTTAGACATTGTGTTGTCTATTATTTGTGATAATACTCAGTAAAATCTATTTATCTCAAGTTACAAGGACCTGAAAAAATATTAACAGATACATTAAAAAACAACAAGGTTATTAAACTAATAAAAACAGATATTTTTTCATATGTTATTAGACAATAGTATTAAAAGGGTGTAGTGTAAAACTGAATTTCGTTTTTCCTGTTGCATGTACTTAATTTTTTAAAATTTAATATAAATACATACGTGTTGCAATACATTGCGTTTGGTAGACTTTTTATTGCAATAAAAATAATTGGTAAGTTTAAAATTAAAGCTACTTATATATTTAGCGAAAAACATCAACATTTACTTGGAAAACTAGCTAATAATTATTTCAGGTATATATTTTTTTCAATTACCACTGTAAGAATTTACAGTAGGATTTGAATTTTCCTTTTAAGTTAAAAACGCGAATGCTAATACATTCAGGAACTACTTCGTTTAAACCGAGCAAAATTTATAGTTGAATTTGATTTTTTTTTTTTTTTTTTTTTTTTTAAAAAAGAAACATTTGAGTTCTTATGATATACTCAAATATTTCAGTTTTTGGACTATTTTCATTTATTGAAAAATATTTGTTTACATTATATACACAATTTAAGACAAGTTTTATGAGAGATGACAAAGTAATATTTATGTAAATCAGAAATAGTACATAAAATTAAACAAAAATCTAACAAAGACATTGACTGTTGACGTGGTTTTACATAAAAAGTCTTGTAAATTGTTTTTTTAAAAAATATAATCCCTGTAATATAGATAAGTGAAATTTTTCTAACGCTTAAAAAAAAGAAAACAGAAGAAGATAAAATTTAATTTTACATTTTTATAAAGTTTAGTAAACTGTTCTTAAGAAGTTTTATTTATGTTTATATTTTTAAAATAATGGATAAACAGAGCTACATTTATAGTAAATACGTGTATATATATTTGTAGAATGAATCCTAATCTGTATATACACATACTATGCTTCCTGAATGAGTAAAACTTTGTTTGAACAAAACTAGAAACGTGTCGTTTTGTATTTGTTCCTAGAGTAAAATAATCAAAAAACGATTTGCTTGGTTGGAAACTTTACTGTTCTCAGCACATTACTAAGGCCACTTAGTTACAAGTATCATTGTTTTAGCCTGGAGTTGCGGTCTTAACAAAAGTGCACAAACGTTGCATCCATCGCCTTCTAGGTCCTAGGAAAAGTCCTCATTCCCTGTAATGAGTATCGTACTCACGAGTAGGTACATCTCACTAACTGTACGGCAGACGTCCGCAAACTTGGAAACGCGTGCTTAAATTATCAGGGTAGACGAAAAAGATTTAGGAAAGAGACTTTGACTTTGGAGTGAGTGTCAATACTTAGTGATTAATTAAATTGCAGTTCGCGGAACCACTACGCTGCTTCATTTAACGAATAATGTAAGTGCAATAAGGTAGTCTCGGTAGAATTATTTGTTTAAGGTAAGGATTTTTTCTGTTTCTCGGAGTGAATTTCTCTATTTTTTTAAATAAGGTAAGCAGTACCTACAATTTTGAAAAGACGCGGGCAGATTTATTCTTCATACTTCTAAATTTCTTCGGTTCAAAAAATGTTACGGACAGCTGGTGCAGCGGATAGTGTAGTACTAAGAGCGAAGCGCCTACATGAAATATTTATATTGGAAAGAGCCGGAAGCGGCCCACGCGTTCACACGTGTATTTTTAGCGCCGCGCCGCGTTATCTTCTATGGCGCTTGGTTGCTTAGTCATCTTATATTCAGAATTATCTTATCCAGATATGTTGCTAATATGGTTAATTAAGCCGAAACGTCGGAAATTTTTTTAACATACTCAAAATTTAAAAAATATTATCTTTTCTAAAGATTATAAAAACGTTTCGTAAATTCTTTGACGTAAAAAACGGGGTATTTTGCGGCACGAAAGCTCAAATATAATTTCTTTGATGTTTTCTATAAATAAAAAGTAAGCGTCTGAATGAATGGATAAATCTTTTCTGAGAAACATATTATGTACATATACTTAAATATGTGGACGGAATACACGATACTTATTTCATAATAATATTCCCGAAGAAAAAAGGCACACTAGACTTGGCAACAGACTAAAGAAATTTCGTATTTCACCTTAAAAATTCAACATTTTTTTCCATTTGCGTGCACATTTCTTGGAATACCACATTTTGTTTGTATTTTAATCGCTAATTATTTATACAGGCTGGCTCTCGGCAGACGTATGATTTTAAAATTAAAATAAATCGCAGACCGTTCAAAATATCAATTTTTAACATTTTCCCCCGATTTATTACGGGAAACTTAAGTTTACTAAGTATTGCGTTACGTACTGAGTTACGTTTGCCGCGAATCACCCCATATACCTGAGTTATAAAATTGGTATTATTTACGCAAATTTAAGGAAACGTTACATGGGGTATACGTTTTTTTATTTGATTATAAATTAATTAATAAATCAACATAATTAAACCAAGAAATTATCGTTGAAAATACATTTCGCAAATACGATTACATTTAACACAAGGGTTACCTTATTAGATATTTCAGTTCCACGACAAGTTAATTTATAATGAGATCACGTGGAATTACTTGGATTAAAGATTAATCTTCTGAAAGCATTCGGCGTAGGTAAAGGAACTGACCAAATTGGATTCAAATCGCACGCCTGGATAAACACGTAACATTATTATTTAAAACACTACCTACACAATAGTTAAATAATAAAATGGGATAACCATAATCCAACCTTTAGACCCTGTTGAGTTTGGGATTGGAATTAGTTTTTAAAGTTAATCTGACGGCTTATTCATAAACTCGAGGTAAAGACTGTATTACCTTAATGTAAATATAATAGTATCTAAGAAAATAAATATTTTTATTAAAATCTGCTTAGTTCAGAATATGTACAGATAATTTCTTTGAACACAGGAAGCCATTTGCTTATACACATAAACAAGATAATAATTTATTTAAGTAGGTACCACTTACATAAATATAACAATATCTTACTCAAAATAGGAGGGCTGATAGTAGAAATATGTGTGTAATGTTGTAGCACCTACGTATGCATACACTTACATATCATGTACATACATTAAATTTTCAGAAGATCTATTGAAAGACGCAAAGTTCGAAAAAATTGTGCTACTTACCATAAATTTAATTTGGCAAAAAACTTTTAAAAATAGTTAGGAAAATAGCGAAAAGTATTTTTCAGTATTTTGTTGATTGATTCGGCATTCACTTTGTAACTTCAGTAGCTCAGCTGAAAAATTCGGTAAAACAACATGCAAAAGTAAACATAGCTAAAATAAAAAGTATTATTAGGGTTATTCAATTTTTAAAAGACTTAAATCATCATACATAAATTTTCTCAATTCATAAATAGAATTTGAAAGTGAAACTGTAAATATTTCCAAACCTTTATTGATCTTCCAAGAAGTAGAAAATATAAATCCGGAGTTAAATACAGGCGCCCAATTTAATAATACATTTCAAATCATATTACATAAATAAACAAGATGTTGTAAACACCGTTTCTGTATGTGGGATGGATTCCCTTTCATAATATCAAAGGAACTGTTTGTAGTTTGTATCCACTGTGCGAACGTGCAAATAGGGACTAAATATTAAATTCGAGTTAATCAAATATATGACTAGAGAATGCATTATTAGTTGGGAGTATTTGTGAGTTACTAACACCTTTCTGCAGGCAACTTTCAGGGAGTTGGAGTTACAACTTTTGGCTACAAACTATGAAACAGCTCGTCTTTAGGAGCTCGTGAAGCGAATAGTTTTGTAATTAATTTAACAACACTCGAGTTATTGGGCTGAAAGTTTCGCATGAATTTCAGAGGTGGAAAAAACCTCTGAGTGACAGAAGTTTCGTTTTCTACGTTAATGGCAACGGTATCTACTAACCTACCTATCTAATCATTAATCAATAGTTTTGTTGACAGAATTGCGTATTTTGTATAATACGAGTAAAGAAACAAACTAATTACAAAGAAAAAACCTTGAGTGCCAAGAAAAACAAACTAACAGGGTAAATTAACAGAACAATTACGAGGATTCATTTAAACTCAACCAATTTGCTATTAATTTATCGATTTTACTAAACCTGGCATCTCTTTTTTACTTAATTTTAAAATTCATTGTTAGGAATGGGGCAAAGTATTTTTCTCAATGTACGATAAATGAAAAAACATCTGAATTATCACTGCCACCAGTTTTTAAGAAGGTTATCAAAAGTTTACTTCAAAACAGCGACAAATATTTTCTATCGATTGGGTTATAACGAAAACACTAATGACCCATTGTTGAATAAATGATTACCTACTCCATTACTTAATTAAATGACGTGTGTTTTTTTTTCGTTGTTTATATTAACGATATTACAATAACATAAATATTATTCTGAAAAAAGTCTTCAGGGGCTGATATAAAAAAGGTAAATGCGTATAAGTAGGAACATTAGTGTGAAATCCAGTTTTAGAAGTATTTGAACACATTTAAAATGTTTTTTAGGAACATTATTATTTGTGTATTAAAGCACTGTACTACTAACTAGTTAACTAACCATCACGCCTTTCCCCTCGCTTCCTCCACACTGATTCATCCTAAATAAAGAAAGTCGCAATTTTTTTTGGAATACAACATAATATATTTATTCTATCATCAGCCGTGTTTAAAACTGACGTAGTCAGTAAGCTTGAAATTAAGAGAGAATGAGACGCAAAACTATAAAAAGTTTATTTATTTATTTCAGTTATTTAGAACATTACAGAAAAAATCCAATTCATTCTAAATACAAATCATACTAAATACAATACAATAATAAATCATACATGACAATAGATAGTTATGTTAGTAAAATGATATAAAAAAGTATAGAAAGAAAAATTAAAAGTTTGAAAGTGCTTTCCTAACGGAAGACCCACTGTCGTGAAATAAGTCGACATCCGAGGTGATGCGATTAAGTAACAAAATTGCTTTACCAACAGGCATAACCATTGGCAGGTTGGTTCTGCAAATTTGCAGGTAAAACAATCGATGCTGTCTTTGTCGAAGATAGTTATCAGGTACGAACAGACCTACATCCATCAGAATTTCTGAGTTATGTATGCAACCACCAATCACCTGAAAGAAGTGAACACCCAAATGGACGTCCCTCCTCCTCCATAATGACTGATAGCCTAGCATCCCTAGTAAAAAGATAAGTGGGGCACTAAAAACATTTGATAAGTTATTATTACATTAAGCAATTGGCAAATACATATATAATATTTTTAAAACTTGTTTATGAATTCTATAATTATCATTCGGTGCTGTCTAGTAGTAATAAAATTAGTAAAAACGATAACAAATTACAATATTATAGTCTCGATAACCTGTCTGACCTAAATGCGAAATGGCAATGTCAATCGCAGTGTCTATGTGGGTACTCAGTCTTATGTTCCACTCTCGTGGAGTTAACCGAAGTTGGTGTAGAGGTCAATTCGTATAACGCATCCCATACTTCGGTCAACTCTCAGTGATGAATATCGCGAGAGTAAAGAGCAAGCATAAACAGTCCAATAACATTTGAAGGGTACAATAATTTCTCGGGGCTTTGTCAATAAATTATTGACGCTGAAAGAAGGTGGATGAAATAAATCTTTTGTATGGTACCTAAAATATTGCTAGGCGAGGTACAGTCTGAGATATAAGTTTACAGGAATATTACATAATATAATAAATTCGTGCAACGACCAATATATTACTGTACCTTAATTTATTTCAAGCGTTACTAATATATTCTATTTTTAAAATTGAGGTTTATAAACACAATTCACGAAATGTGAAAAGTCGGAATAATCGACGTGCGTGCATGAGAAGATGTATGTATGACGTGCATGAGAAAATGTAAGATGTATTTAGAATGTGGAGGAAGCAAGGGAAGTGTGCCAGGACAGAGTGGTGTGGCGTTCTTCGGGGAAATAGCGTGATGGTTAGAAAGTTAGTTAAATTTTCTTCTATTCAAAATGTCAACAAAGCATCGGTACGGATTGATTTAATGTTATATTTTCAATACAGAGCAGAAATGACGAAGCAGATTTTTTTTCTTCTAAAAATCAGATTGGTTGCGCGTTTGTCACGCAACCCCAAAAGAGGTCACCTAACCCCCCTAATGTCACCTAGTCCTAGGCTAGGTACCATCTAGCCTTAGCGTCACCTAGCCCTACATACAAAGGCCAAGTGACACGTAAAAAGGGTTTTCTAAAAAAAGTGTATTCAATAAAGTTTATATAAATAACGCTTGGAATAAATGAATTAATTTATAGGGTTATTTTAAGGAGCTTTTGATAAGTGTAGTTTTTATAATTTAACTCAAATAATAACAACAATAAGTTGACTGTTAAAAGGTGTAGGTACCTAAATAAATTACCTGAATTTATATCAATAAATGTGATAAGTATAGAATTAATGGTTTTCGTCTAGTAACTTACTGCTAGTTTTAAGTAAGTGCACAACGTATTTATGGTGTGACTTTGACGTGACAACTTAAAATCACAAATCAAGTTAAACATTCTTAGTAAATTATAAAAGTTTGTCATGTTATCGCAAGCAAGCTTTCGTCTTTGACACGATTAAAATTCATTTTAGTTTCCAAGTATTCTCAGCAGAAATTTTGTGAAACGTAATAAATAGGTTAGTAAGATTCTAGAATGTACATTGTGTATGACTTCAGCATACTTAAGGAAACATAATGCATAAACACGAAACAGCGAGAATCTTAATTCACCGGCATTCCGCGCTACTTAAGTCTTGTAAACTGTAAAGTAGTGTCGTGACATATTTGATTAAACTGAGTTCCCAGTTTCGGTGACGGGTAACCGAGTGAGAGTGTTGGTGAGTGGAGGGTGGGTGGGTGGTGGTGTGTGTAGTACCTACGTAGTACAACTACATCACGCTTGTCTCTAGGTGTGGGTGTACCTACCCACACCTACACGCCGCCCAACCCCCCTCGTGTCATACACACAAACATCTCAAGATGATGTTCTTAGATCAATAGCGCGAAACGTACAGTGTAATATTATGGGATTTGTTTAAAACAAAACACCTCTGTTCTGCCAAACAACATAGTATATATGTGCACCTTTTCAGATAATATTTTAGGTTTGCGCGAAATTTAAGGAAAAAAAACATTAAAAAAACAGTTTGACAATGCGCTGACAAGACGAAATATTTGTCAATCAAAAAAATTATATTGATAGACCAGAAATCTAGTATAAGGTATACTACGGAGTTTTAAAAATGTCAACTCAATCAATCGATGAATCTTTGCTATTGATGTGGAATGTAGTTCATGTGAAATCAATAAAATGAAAATTAATGCTATTGTTTTGGCTATGGTGATGTTACTCTCTAGTGATAGTTCGACTCATTTTTTTCAAAATTTCATATCCTACCTTCATTCGATTTCATTCTGGTTTTCGACACCGCGCCAGTCTCGTTGCATTGCTCCGCGAAGCCAGTACCAAATTCGATCCGCAGTATTCCACTCGGTAATCCCTCCTCAATCTGCTAATCCAAAGCCTAATACTTTATGATTCCCTCGAAATCCCCTCCTTGCGAAACCTAAACAGTTCCATAAACCTAAAACTCCCCGGTTCAAAGTGAAATAGTGCGCTGACGTTTGCTCGATAGTCAGCGTCGATCCATAGTATTTCAGGGATACTTTCGTCCCTTCCTGGTGGTCCTTGGTCGTCTTCTCCCGCTCCTGTTGAGTCCAGCTCTGGTAAGTCCTTCTTGCATATTTCCGATCCTCGTTCGGACGAAGTTATCAGAGAGACTCGACAGGGCGGAATCAGCTATGTTAATCTGAAAGATTTTACTCCTAACTTCTATTACAATGGTTAATACAATATTCCATGCCAACACGAACTAATATAAAAGGTCAATAGTAGGCGTATAACAGATATTATATTTCTCTTTGAAGGGATTAACTTCGTGAGTTAAGGGTAAGTATAACCACCTTTTCATCGTAAAACGATACTGTTTCATACAAATCTCTTTTCTTTGAAGTAACAAAAGAGATAACCTTACACACAATAACTTCCTTAAATTTGTAAAGTTTGATCCCTAGAGAATTGTGAATCCTAATATCAGACACCTGGCTTTGTCGGGACAAGTCATCGAAAGGGTCGAGAGCTTCAAATACTTGGGAGCGTACATGACAGAAAACGGCAGAGTTCAGAAAGAACTGGGAGTGCGGCTTGGAGTAGCGGGCGCCGCATTCAACAGTATGAAAGCTGTCTGGAGATCGGATATTTACTCGGTTAAAACAAAATGCCGCCATTATAACTCCTGCATCACACCTGTTCTTCTCTATGGCTGCGAACCGTGGCACCTAACTAGGGCCCAAGACAGCAGAATACTAAGTTTTGAGAATAGGTGTCTTAGAAGAATTTTAGGTGTGCGGTGGTTTGACTTTGTAAGAAACACAGAGGTGAGGCAACGGACACAGCAACCCTTGGTATCTACTGTCATCCGGCGAAGGCGTTTCGGCTGGCTAGGCCATATACTACGTATGCCTCCCGAGAGCCTTAACCATGCATGCCTATTTTACAAGGCAACAGGTTCTCGGCGTCCCGGTCGTCCACTGTTGACAATTTGTCGGCAGTTTGCGTCAGAGCTGCGGGACGAGGACTTGACTTGGGAGGATGCGCGGGAGCTGGCGGCCGATCGCTTGGCCTGGAGGCAGTTTGTGGATTCCATGTGCTCCACATAGGGAGCGGATATTGGTATAATGAAAATAAAAAATATCAGACACACATAACAAAGACTTTTTAAAATAAAATTGATTTATTGTTTATCGACGGCGCTGAAGATACTTAGTAGACTTAAAACTAAATTAGATTAACCTTTTTTTCTTTTTCTCGTTGTGAAGCCAAGTAACTACTTGTAGTAAAAAATATATGAAATAATACTGTTTTTTACGAGTTTACGTTTCTAGATATCAAAAATTACAAGACCCGTGGAATGTTTTGAAAATATGATTTTTTTAAAAAATATTTGTGTCGAAAACAGAATTGAAACAATCGCACTTAATAAACGATAAACATGTAGAGGTTGAGGATAATGCAAAGAGTAATGGAGATGCGGATCACTCAGATACCGAAAAACCAATAATAGGATACGGGTAAACAGGAGTGATGCGAAAAAGAATCTCAACTCAAGTGGAGCTGGGCCGGACATGTTATGCGAAGAGATGATGATCGTTGGACATTAAAAGTGCTGGGAATGGTGACCTAGAACGCGGCAAAGAAATGTCGGGAAACCAAAAAAAAAAAACGTCGCGGGAGTACAGTGGCGGCGCATGACGAGTGGAGGAAAAAGAAGAGGCCTGGAACGAAGGTGGCTGAGGAAGAAGAAGAATAGAAATAAATAGCAATAAAGTGTCTTATAATTTGGTTTATTTATTTATCTAAATATATGTTTATTTTAAATTATTATTATACAAATCCCTGATGAAGGAGTAGTGTCTCCGAAACCAGTTGGAGTGTTAAAAAATAAAAAAGTAGTTTAAACAAAAAAGTTTTTAATTTCATAACCTTCTTACTTCTTTACTTTAAATTATGTTAGTTTTTTATTTGTTTTATTAAAATAATATTATGTTATGCAAAAGCTTGGACCTATTAGGCGTGAGTAATATATATTCAAATATAATAAAACCACATAAAAAAATATATTAATAGAAGTATGTATTTCAATGGATTGGTTAATTTTCGACACTATGTATCACATCAAAAAGACAAAAGCTAACAGAAAATTAAATAATCGATCGATTACTATTTTCTAAATAAATACAAGAGTACAAGTACACGATGTAATATACAAACTTTTTCATCTATGTACTTTCACACTTTTCTTTTAGCAAAACTTTCACAGAAAGTTTAAATAATATGGAAACGGGAAGCAGACTAAGTTAAAGTCGCAATTAAAAGTTTTCAACAAAGTAAGACACTCTTATCCAATCAATACATACTTATCCGGACTTAGTTCAGATTCCAACTTACAACCTTATTCACGTTTATTAGCGTTCAAAGAAATAACACAATATTGTTTGTTACATAGACTTGATAAGTCTTCAAATAAGTTAATAAATTCAGAAATCAAACTAGATTTAGGAACTCCGAATGAGGAAATAATAGGAGCTCCCGATTTTTTATACAGAAAATCCTTTTTGTATTACAGTAAAACTAAAATGGATTGGTTGATAGTCACGTGAGCTGCTAAAGAAATTATTTAGATATCTCCTTACAAGTTTTAGATATCTTCTTCTGCGTGTTCTCTCTTAAGTGAAGCATTATTTGAACTTTACTAGACACCTATCTAGCTGTTAAAATTATTCGTGTTTCGTTAATGCGATAATCCAAACAAAACAGGACTTAGAAGAACAAAGTAGAAGATCGCGTCGTATTGTTGGTCTTTTGCAGAGCGGCTTCACGTACGCGGGTCGGGTACGTGCTGAGAGCCGACCTTGCGCTATGGACTTAAATACCAATCCTCGCTACGCCAAACACCGCGGGAACTGCCTGCTAATCCAGCCCCAGAGAGAAAAGAGATATTTTGTACCTCTATATCCAGAGCTTTTTAAGGGTGGTATTAAGACATTTTGATTACGTGGTGGTGCTGCTGTTGGTGGTGGATTGGTGGGGATGGGGAGTCGCGCATAAAAGGTCCGGTAGTTGTGTTATTGGATTTGACCGCTCGCATTGATACCGTCCTGAGTGGCGGCCTCTTTTGTTAAGGACCGGTGGACTATTGATAACGGGACCGGAGCCAGTAGCGACTGCGCTGGACAAAACTACTGCCGGAGCTTTTACGAGAACGAAATAACCTTTATTCTGAACTGATAAAGGAAAATAAACTTTCGAGTGTGAATGTGAACACGAATTAAAGAAAAACGATCAAGTATAAAATTATACAAGAAATTGTATACAGTCCATGTAAACATGTATTCAAAATGGTAATCATTTAGAAGTGAATAGTAATGCTAGTAAGAGAACTATGAAATAAGTATAGAACCGGTCCTACATAAAATTAACGTCATCTACGCTATTGAGTATTGAAGGGTAGGACTATAAAAAAGGTTTCCCCAAGTGTTGTTTGGCTTCCTTAGAAAAGGCCGCTTCATCTATTAAGATTGGCGTGGGAGGGAAAGAAAGAAAACTAAAATTTAATACAAGAAGGAAACATGGAAAAACTTCGGTAATACCATCACGTAGAACCTCCGAACCTTTCAGTAAAAGCTGCAGCGTTTTGTCACCCCTAAAAGTGATTTGAAGGCAACAAAACTTAGTTAAAACTATTGACGTACTCAGAAGTAACGGTATGGTATTTAATACTCGGAACTAAAAAAGGTAAAAAAACTAAAAAATAGAAATAGAAAAGATATTATGAATGAAGCCAGAAATTTTAAAATATGTTTTTTTGTCTAATTTAGCAAAAAATAAACACTGAGTTCAAAAGCTTCGTTCGCCGTATACAAACATGCTAGTTCGCATTTTCTTACACAAACCCAAGCACACTTTCGAATGTGTCAAAGAAAATTACAATCGATGATAGGCTTAGGAGAATGTATTTAAATTTTATTTCTCGCAGGGAAACTCGTGCCAAAATAAAAACAACCGACGATAAATAAAATTGTCGTCCGACCCAACGGGAGGGTGTTAGAGGGAGCGCCGCTCGACAAATTTAGATTGTGTGCCTAGCAAATGGAAACGAATGACGAACAAAAAGGCAAAGGAAATGACTTATTTATTGACTTAACGATTGTGGAAATGGAAATTTGAATTGGAAAGATTGGCACAAGGTAACGCGCCACAGAAATTTAATTACCTATTTATTACATTTAGTGTACCCTGTTCCGATGTTTAGGTGATAAAATTATAAGTAAACCAGATACATAATTAAATACAAGTGGTGTATTATAATTATAATACTTACTACCTATTTGATTAAAAATAATTTTAGACTCTTTCCCCATCTTTTATAATTGAGTAACAAACTCGAGAGCGAGGACGTTAACTATAATAAAATAATGCCAATAATAATACAAATTACATTGTGTTCTCAGGCAATATATAAAATGGGAGCATTATTAGTGACCTGAGGGGTATAAAAGTAATAATAAAAGGGCATAATGTTCTCATATCTTACGGATATCTGGTTCAATGCGCCGAACATCTCACTGCACTGCCTCGATACGTCGGCGTCGGTGAAACCAAGATTTCAGACCTCGACTTAAATGCTTTAAGTTTAACTATAAAGCCGAGGTCGTCGCCTCAAAGTACATTCAAGTTATCAGGCAGTTAAAAGTAGTCGGCGTTGGACAGTAGTCAGGGGATGGTGACACCAGTGGTGGCAGGGGGGCTGGGGGGCTGGGGAGGGATCGATCGCTCCCCGTCTGCGACGCATTCCAGACACCATAATATGCACTTCATATGCGAGCCTAGTTTTTCAACTAGCGGCGAGCCAAATAGCATTAGCCAATGGATGGGACAATAATTCCCTTATTTGTAGTACCACCGAACCACGAGCGCCTGATTGCGGCATTGAAACATTAAGTGAAATCTTCGTGCAAGATTTATATAGAAGTTTAACTAGTAAGGTACTTGTGGTGTCATCGGCATCGTTGGAATCCCACGGCACGAGATAGTGGTTTGATGAAAAGACGCCCAGCAAAATAAATTAATGTTTATTTAGACAGTGCTCGGAGATAGTTTAAGTATGAGATGCAATTAATACTTGCTAGGGAAGAGTGGTCATTATGAAAAGAGCCTCACCGCCTACAGCAGTAAGTAACAAAAAACCTTATAAGGTTTCGATGATGTAAATTATGTATACGCTAGTTAGTAGGCGTAATATAACAAAGTAGATATTATTTAAGTACTGTTGTTTGAGTGAATAAGCTGATCAAAGACAACAAAACAAAATAATATGATTGCAAATTATGGAGAATAAAATTTGGTTCGATATTATCTTAACACAAAGCAAAATAAAGTAAAAATAGAGTTTAAAATGTATGAAATAGTTCAAGAGAAACCAGCACGATTCATTTTAGATCCGATAAGTTAGGATTTGAATGCAATAACGTAAGATTTGGAAGTTTTACGTGATTACTGGTTGCAGGGGCGATGTTAAAGTAATGACCGCAGAGGGCACGTAGGGCGTATAATAATAGAGAAGCCCGACTGGATGGGAACGGAACACTTCGGGGTACCATTACACCGCACATTCTCATTCCGAACACAGGACATGACAATGGCGGGCGATCTCATCTGCCCGAATATTTCCACAGAAAAAGAAATTCAAAATAAAATAACCGTCTTTGAATGTTTGAGGAAAAAAAACAATTGGCACATTTCTTGTAACGAGCAATCCTTAAGATGGTAATACTGGGCCTGTAGTTTAGTGAGAGGATGTGACAGAACTACCAACAGCCCAAACTATTCTGTTAGAATACGACTAAGTGCGTACATAGGGTAATCGCAGGTTGGATGTAAGCGTAATTTGTAAATTTGGGTGCTTTCCACGTAGAAGATATGCTAGTTTCATCACTCATAGAAATCGTTAGCCTTTTCACCAGTTAAACAAAAAACTTACTACATTTTAAATATCACCTATTTTGGAGAGTACCTACGGGCAGTCAAGTAGTCATGATATGTATTTTTGTTCTGCATGTATGAATTTTAAATTTTACGGTATGCTTTTCGTTAGAGAACTCAATTAAAATTTTAGTAACGACGTGTTAAACAAAATGTAATACACCAGTAGATGGAAGAACAGACATCCGAAACTCGAATCATGTTAATTATATTATTTTAAGAGTCTCTATAATATTATTTCGTGTTTATCGTCGTCCATTTTTTTTGGACTAAAATCTCGTGAAAATTTTTCCGTAACTAATTGAAGCAAAATTGGCCGTAAATATCAATGATAGAAAAAATGATGGATTGTTCAAAATTGAGCGTAATATCAATCCACGGATTCTCACCACGTGAATAAACAATTCAAATTATATTTTCAAACTCAAAGGCGTACTAAAGTTATGCGGGCACCTATGTAAATATTGTTTTGAAATTAACTCGTATATCGAAAATACGAGGACGAACAAATTAATTAACTCATATCCCAGTGGTAAAGGATTTCTCCATTATTAATAAAAGGTTATCGTAGTTATTTCAACTTTAAATCGACATTAGATATAAGGAGGTTTTATAAATTTATCGTATCGCTTAGTACCTACAAAAATATGTTTACGAGAAAATTGTTAATTTGCGTAATAGTAGAAAATATAATACATACTTTGTTTCAAAAGGGAATTTAATGTTTTTAAAGAGGAAACAATAGATTGACGTGATTTGAATGAATGAATTTTAACGCAGGTAGACTACCGGGAGGGTAGTTAGATAAGAGAGATAAGTTTTCTCAAGTTGTGAGATGAATTTAAAGGTCTCATAAGAGAAAAGACGCTATTATATCCCTGAAACTATTAATCTCGTTGTATAGCGTAAAATATTTGCCAACGTTTAGAGATTAACAGATGAAATCTTTTTGTAGAAATAGCAGTCACGTCGTAGGGTTGATATACCTATTATAAAAATATTGAAATGAGTCTATTAAATAATAATAGTAATAATTTGATAATTTTTAAAACGTATTTTTTTATGAAAAATCAACTCAAGGGCGCTGTACATTGATAGTACTAAATTTAAAAATGAAAAATCTAGCGAATATTTAAACGGTAAAATGATTTTACTAAAAGATAAAGTATGGGATCTCAATACGTCTGGCAGCTACAAAGCGCATGGACGATTGAAATCTTAGCTCTCCAACAATAGTTCATATTTATATTTAAGGTCGCGTCGTGATTTTAATGATAGTCAAATTATTAAATACCGCGAGATGATATATAATATTTATATACTATAAGCAGGACCACTTACGAATATTATGGCGGCCTCCGTAGCGTAATGGCGGTGGACTCACGATACGGAGGGTCCTGGTTCGATTCCCGGTGAGAACACAAAAAATTAAAGTGATTTTTCCCAAGCCTGGGGTTTGTGACGTTGTTCCCGTCTGTAATTGGGCCTCCTGGCTTGTTGAGGTGGTTAAAATATAGTTTTGTGGTTAAAGAACGCTTTTGAAAACAGATTATGGGCACGACAGAATAAAGAGTAATTGACTCAATGTATTTTGTCCAAATTTTCTGTTGAATTAAAAATAACAACTGAATCGATCCGGCGATTGTGAGCGAGTAATTATTTGGAGGTGGTAAAACCACAAAACCTGGGCAGCCACGCCAGAATAATCGGAGGGAAAAACGAAAATCCACTCTGTCATTAAACCCTATTCATTGGACATTTTCATTAAAAACTTCACAAGTTTAGAATAATGAAGCACACATGGCCCAAACAAATGATGAAACATTTTATCTGCAAAAAGGTTTGCGCGATACTACGTGGGATATAATATATCCAAAATTAAATACAAATGAGTTTTATTTTAACAGTTAAAGAGGGGGTTCAATTTTGCTAAACCGTCTGCGATGAGAGTTTAAATAATACTCATATTTTTGGGAAAAGCGAAGTGGCGTTTCCAGAAATACGGAAGTTATCATAATTATACTACTTCTACTCCTCTCCCTTATCCGCATCTAAAGGTGCAAAGGGCACTGCATTACTACTCCAAGTGCAGTGTTATCTTGATCATTTTTATTAAATGAAGGTAGGATGATCAGTCTTGCGCTTCAGTACCAGTCCAAGGTATCACACATCATTTAAATAAATATTTCATGTTGACCCACTACGGGAATCGAACCGCGACCTCATGCACGGTTGTCAAATGCGCTACATCTATACTACGAGGCGAATCTAAATCATAAGTTACCACAAATACTATAGTTTCCATATTTCAATTTAAATTATTCTTTTTAACGGCGTGCAAAAAGAAAAAAAAATAGTAAGCCTTATAGCTAATTCACTAATAAAATACATGTAGGTACCTACAAATTTTACCCTCCTCCAATTCTCCAAGGCTGATCTTAAATCCAAATAGATGGCTTCATGTTATGCAGTTATGAAGTCTTTAGATGATGAAGTGTACATACCTGTAAAAAAGAAAAACATATTGTTAAGAATATTAAATAAAATTAAGTAGAATTTTAGAAGAAGGTGTTTTTAACATAAAAAAAAGTAATCGTCATATTTTTTTATGTGATTGGTAAATTTACGTATTTAGCAAAGTACAGGGTGGCGCGTAACTTCAGCAAGCGCCTCTAAATATGCATCTCCATGCAAGGAAAGCTACTTTCAGATATTTTATTTCACACAATTTTTTTTAAATACTCAAAAAAACGTCCATAAATTTGCAACATCCCGGTATTTTTTTTCACCCCTCAACCTCGTAAATTTAAATTGTGGCGCTCATTACAAATGTGGTTGCGCAATCTCCGCCACCCTGTATTTTAGGTTATTGCTATTGGCCAACTCAAAACGCATCATAATTACAGGATAAACAGGTCTTAAAGGGAGATACAAAAAAAAGACTAAACAACGAAAAATTCTTCCCACGATGCGGTTTACGTTTTTCTCAAGACAAGGTCCCAAGAAGACTAGGACTAATTTTGATGCAAATTACTTGCCTACGATTGGCGGCGCTGGCTACAGGGATGCCTTGGGAACAAATGAGCAAGAATGCAGTAACATGGAGTTTAGCAAATACAAAATACGAGTTACCACTCAAAGACAATAAACAAACTGGAGGTGGCTAGTGTCTACCCTCACTAGCGGGGTACCTCACCAGCGAGGTATTGCCGCTATAGCGAGGTGGTTCAGTCACTAGCGGTGCAACATCATTCCCAACTGGCAAGGTACCGGTTTGGTGTATTAAGGTCGTCAAGCAACTAGTTATTAGTACCAGGGATTCGATCTGTACCCTTAAATAGTTACGGAACTGGTTGACGGGATAAAACAACCAGAATACCGGCTATCACAAAGAAGGCAATGTGTTTACATTTGTTAGCTGATAATTAATTTTTCCTGAAATTTATGTTAAGTAAAAAAGTATAAAAGTTCGAAAAAGGCCGAGAAAGACATGGAATGATCAAGTACAAGTACTTGAAAGTGGTTAAATCGGAATAATATGTCATAATTAACATTATCGGAATAATCGGCGTGCGAGCATGAGACGTCATGTGTGAATGTGGAGAAAGCAAGGTAAGTGTGCCGGGACAGAGTTGAGTAACGATCTATCCTCTCTGCCTACCCCTTCGAAGAAATGGAGTGATGTTTAGTTAAAATAAAAACACTTACGATTTATTATTCTCCCAAACGCTTTCAAAACAACTGCGAATGAATGCTTACATTTTAATATGGAGATTTTACTACAGAGCATCTATTTATTCAAATAAACGTAGGTTTTAGTTTCTTCATCAAACGAATTCTTAAGCTAGCTTTATGCGTATAAATAAAAAAAATTGTATGGAGAACTGTATGGCCGATGCGACGTTTGGCTGACATGACAGTTAATTTTTTTTAAATGTAAACGTTTAAGTAGATATTGCATGCTTTTAAAAAACGTAAAAAACAAATATCGTATTAACATTATTAGCTATATATATACGATTTCCTGTGAGCAAACATACGATAATCGCACAGTTTTCTGAACAAGAAACTGTGAAGTTTTCTGGACAAGAAACTGTGCAGTTTACTGTCCCGTATAAAGTGGGCTTTAGAATTCGTTTGTGTTACAAAGAAAATACATACCTATACCTAAACAGTAATCCACGGACCAGTTGTCGTATCTATTCTATGACCAAAATTATTTTTTGAATCTTGAATTTCTCAATACTCTGCCACCAGAAATATCACTATGTGAGTAGGTACTTAAATTATTTTAAGTAAAAAAGGTTAGTGCACCACAAAAACAGAATTATTCAAAATGGACATAATTACAGCATCAACTATTAAATTAATAATGTATTGTACACTGTACAACCCACAGTGGTGTAGCCAGCAACACAATGCAAATGGCTATGACAAAAAATGCTCTACAGAGGACGCCATTTCGTTTGCAAAGCGACACACAAAATATAGGGTTGTCCATTAAGAACCGTCATTTCAAATTAGACGAAAACTGATTTTAAAAAGTAATCAATCAGTATTTCCATTACAATATAAAAATCCTACCCATAAAACGTATACACAATATCTGTTTAATAATCTTCCTGGTTTTCGTCCAGATTTTTTAATATTTTTTTTTCAAATCATCACATATTTCGCATATTTCACTAATTTTGGTTAATATCTGATGATAGAAATATATGGATATTGGAAGCAATATATTATGGAAATTCAATTATGTCAACATTTTGGGCGTGTTCAAATACTTGTAAACAAATCTGGATTTTATCCCAATATATTTCATTTTTATATCCCTACAGAGAAGAGGTAGAATTTTTTTCAAATTCAGGAATATGGAGTTCAGAGTCTTAATTACAAAAATAATTTGCTAATAAATACTTAACTTCAATATCAATGCATAGATGGAGCTTTCAACTCGCTGGTGGATGATTCTCGATTCGTAACATATTTACAAAATAAAAAATGTTACCTGGTGTGGATATTCGCTAATAAGCGGAATGGGGAATGTTGGTAGGTACCACCAACATTCCCCATAAAGTGGCCACTTAACCCAGCCAATGACAGGTCATAAGCCCTGTAAACGCTCGAATATTTATATTCCTGAATTTGAAAAAAAATCTACCTTATCTCTGTAGGGATATAAAAATGAAATATCAATTATGTCAGTCATTGCATTGTTGATTTACATATTATGCGGATTCTTCACACATTATTGAAGAAAAGTATGGTTGCAGAACTAAATGACAAATGCACAGAATTTGAAAAACAAAAAAGAAATATCTTATAAGATAAAGTTATAAATCATTTACATAAAGTTATAAATATTGCGTTTTATCTAGATGAATGTTACGCAGAGTTCGACTTTATGTTGAAATAAAAATGTGATCTCTTTTATGTACAGGTAGGTAATTGTTTTTCGTTAAATTTAAAGTAACAACTCGTAATGGACAACACTGACCCTGTATGATTAAAGCGGTAGTTTGGAACCGCGTTTGTATTTTGCATCCAATTTGAATGGTGAGCACTTTTCACGCATCGCTTTTCACTACAGGGAATATTATACTGCGGAGCTATATATTACATACTATAGCACTCTCGTTACATTACTCTCTCTATCGACATTACACTTTCCGGATAGCACGATATAAATTGATTAACCTTGCCAAACTCGTTTACGGAGCTAGGACAAAAAGTCGTCATGGATTTACAAAGTAAACTAATCGGTTTATTGAGTAATTAGTTGGGGGTAATAAGAAGCACGTGACTGGGTCACAACGAAATATTAGCAAAAAAAGGCAACGTGAATAGATTTTACTAACAAAAACCAATCGGTACTTTCTACATACTCAAACGATAAATACAATCAATTATTAAGTTGACGTTTTTAAGAGTTTTCAAAAGCTTTTAAATTTAATAAAACTAAGATGGTAGATAAAAATGTTTCGTGATATTTCTTGGCTTAGACAGGTAGTGCTTAAAAGCATTCCGTGACTGCCAAAAACCAAGGGGCTGAAGAAAGCGTCACGGGGAAAACCTTAACGCCAGAATCACACCCTCATTTAACAGGAAATATTCGTAAAAAATAAAAAGGCGACTAAGATTAAATAAAACATTATAAGGTGGCCATTCCAGTATTATAAAAACATTAAAATAAAAAATACTATTTCACAACATCTCAAGTTTAAGTCTCAGCTCCACAAATCTAAAAAAAATTGTGTGAGGAACCAAAAAGGAAGAAATCGCTTAGTATTTTTAGCAATAAACTCGCTCTTGTAATACTATTGTAGATACAGTTTTAAATAAATAAATCTGAAAGTCGAAGATATTAAATATTTACATAGTTTAAATAACGGTATAAATTTTACTCGGTGGTGTAGAGTTCCTGGTTAAATTCTCGGAAAATTACGATTAAGCTGTCGTAAGACCTTCAGGTCAAAAGTTAAGGATAGATTTAATTCATTACCTGGTCATAAAGCAATTACGACATTTCTGGGGATACTTAACGCTCTTCAAGGGCCGACTGAGATCACATCGTGCAATCTACATCAAGGATATACTTTACATTATTTAGATATGTTCGATTTAGGAACCGTAAAATAGTGGTACTAAAATAAATAAAATCATCATAAACAAAAATAATTTAACATCTCAATGAAATACCAAAAAAAATATTGAAGCAATTTACTTCAAAGGAAAATAATTTTGTTCATCATTTTTGTTTGATTTTTCTATTCGCTGATTGGGGTGATAAATAATTTATTATGTAGTATTTAATGAACACAGCGACCTTGTGGAAAACTTTCACAAAAATGGCGCATTATAATAAAAATAATAATAATAATATGTTTTTATTCCAAACCTTGAGTGGTGAGTGCAAGCCTCCAAGGTTCATATAAAATAATACACTTGTACAACATAATAAGTATCGTATTTTTTTTTTAATATTTTTTTTTTTTTTTCTAGGGTGGCTTCAGCATTAGAAGCCACCTTTTGTAAATTGGCGAGTGGATCCACCCTGCTATGGCTTGTAGAATGGCGTTTTTTGTCGTCTTTAGGCGTTGCCACAGGCTCCAGATCTTTTGACGGAGGAGGGCCGGGAAGGAATTAACGCGTCCAGTGGTAAACATTCCGGATGCACTGCAGTGCCTGGGTAGCCCAAAGAGTTGTCTGTATGCGTTTGTTATAGACAACTCTCAGCTTGTTCCATGCAGCCTGAGTGTATCCGGTTCACAGCTCAGCAGTATACATCGATGTTAGGTACGATGTAAAAAGAATTTTTTTTCACATCATCACTACACAGTGTGAAGCGTCTCGCTAACATCGATGCCCTTACGCAGATGGCCCTCCTCTGCCTTTTCGATATCTGAGTCGTCTCTATTATCATCTGCAAGTACGTGGCCAAGATACATAACCTTGCTCGATATTGTTAAGATATTATTTTCTAGGTAAAACCGGTGGCGTGGCGTAGATTCGGCAGTCGGTTTTGAGTGTTTAAAAATAAGCACTGTTGATTTCTTTGCGTTGTACGCCATATTATGTTCGCTCGCGTATTCTTCACATATCTTAAGCAACACACGGGATTCCATTTATTGATGGGGACAGTAGAACCATATCGTCAGCATAGCTAACATTGTTAGCACACGCTCCGTATATATGGCATCCAATATTGGTTGCATTTAAAAGTTTTGTTAAGTCATCCATGTAGACATTAAAAAGGTCAGGGAGACATGAACCCTCCCTGGCGAACTCCACATTTTAAATAAAACGGTAATGAGACGGCTCCCTCCCCATTTTACAATATTTTCCTGTTGTGTATGCCAAAACAGCTAGACTATTTATAAACTACTGATGGGATCCCCCTATTTTCCATTTTCTTCCAAAGTATGGAGTGATCAACACGATCGAACGCTTTACTTAAATCTAGAAAGCATGCATACGTATTAGTTTTTTCCAGCTTTATAGTAAGCAACTGTTTGTTTGACTGCATAGATTGCCATACTGGTAGATAGGTTGGCCTTGAACCCAAATTGGTTATCTGTTGTTTTTAGTTTGTCAGATATAATATTTAAAATTACCTTTTCAAAAACTCTCGAGAACATGGTGGCTAAGGAAATAGGTCTATAATTTGATTTATCTGACATATTCAGTTTCCCAGATTTGATCAGAGGTATGACCCAGGTTTTAGTCATGTCTTCTGGTAAGTGAAAATGCTTTAATATAGCTGAAAATAAAACAAGAAGACATTCAGTCATACCTGGACCAGCGTGCTTAATATGTTCTATCATAATGCTAACGTGTCCGGCTGTTTTTCCCGTCGAGATTTGCTTTATAGCCGCCATGATGTTTGAACTGCTTATCTCAACACGTCCATTAAACTTAGCTGGTAAGCAAGAAAGATTAGGCTTTTACCATCTTTATATCCTGATGTCGCAGAAAAATATTCCCTAAATACTCCAGCTATGTTGACATCTCCCGTTTTTTCCGTCTACGCATAGAGGCATTTTCGTTTTTTCTGTTAACTATTGCTGAAGATTTATTCCAAAACTTTTGAAGTCCTTGTTTTGTAGGGCAATTGCCATACTATCCATTTGCATTTTTGTGAAGTTGCGTTGACAATGTTTAAGAGAGTTTTTGAAAACTTTTTTTTTTAACTTCTTTCTTGATTCATATGTTTCTCCTGATCTAGGTTTCCCTGCCACTATCCAGTCGAGAAATGCTCGCCTAGATTCTGAATAGTCGTTCGATACTCTGTTGTTCCACCCTGGGACAATATGTCTAGTTCGAATTTTCAAGTCTCTTCTAAAGGCAGTTGCTGCCGCTTCTCGGAGAGCGTTTAGTAATATTTTTGTAAAAAGTATCTATATCTCTTTTTATGTAGCAAGTTTTCACATTGCTCGTCGGGGCATAATGCGATGGAGTTATGAATTAAAATATTCCGCAGCTTCGTATCTGCCATGCGTGTATATTTCTTCAGATCCTCACTTGTTTTTTTTTTTTGTTTTTAGGATTCCACCTGGCGGGGGTCTTCAAGGTGGCGGGTCTCTCTTCCACCTTTGGAATGTTATCAATATTTAATTTAATTTTCCAAAGGTAGGTGATCCGACCACGCCACATCATATTTAATCTTAATTTTCCCTTATGGATGATTTTAGATTCTCACTGATAAGACAATGATCGAGCCATTTCACCGTACCGTGTGCGTCACTCACGTATGTGAATGAGTTCTCTGGAAGCACATGTACATCAAGACAAAGAAAATGTTCTTCTGAGCAGAATGCATTTAGTTCTCTCCCAATAGTGCTTTCGGGTCAGCATTGAAGTCTCCAAAATAATCGTGTTTGTGGCATTTCTTTCACTCGTAATAGCATTAAGTTTTCCTATACAACTTAGAAATTCAGGTAAATTTCTATAGAGTTTGAAAATGGCATAATTATCATCACGACAAAAGCCATATGTATTACTCGTAGGTTGTTGTGTATAAGGGTACTATAATAGAGGTAACATTATACTTAAATTTTAAACCGAATTAACTACTACTACTACTTTCCCTTATCCGCACCCAATGGTGCATAGGGCACTGCAGTGGTACACAAGTGCAGTGTATCTTGATCATTTTTTAAGGCAAGATGATCAGTCTTACGCTTCAGTACCAGTCCAAGGTATCACACATGAAATATTATTATGAAAATCTCATGTAAATGAATATTTCATGTTGACCCTCTACGGGAATCGAACCCGCGACCTCAGGCACGGTAGCCAAATGCGCTACCACTGTGCTACGAGGCTGACATTATTAAACCGAATTAAATGAGCTTAAATTAAATTAATGGACCTAGCCTATGTCTGATACTTTATTGCTGTTAATTAATTTCAACTTAATGAATACTATACAAGAATTAATATTTAAGGTAATATTTAAGAGCATCCTCTGTCACGTGACCCGCGGCTGTTTTTCCATACAATTGTATTACCGATTTTCATCTTGGAATCAAGCACTAGAGCAATATTTTTTTCACGCGATTTAAATATATCAAAAATCAAAATAAAAATAACGCTTTTTATATTCCGTGTTTGGTGTTACTTTGCCAACATAAAAAATAAGTTCATTAAATGTGTTGCACTGAAGTTATAAAAATGAAATGCGTGTACCTACAACTTTCAATTCGAACAAATGAAAATTTTCAGAAAAGGGAAAAACCTTACTACGACGATTTTTTGTAGAGTTATTCCGGTAAAGGTAATTCCGAGTAAAGGAGTCACAAGTTTTTAATTAGGAACATAACATAAACATCACAGGACGAAGTTGCCGATAGAGAGTGGATGAATAAAGTTAGTGCAAAGCCGCCGTATACCTACATAAAATAATTTAGTTGGGTACATTGAACAGGGGCCCCTACAACACATAACTTTAAAAAAAAAACATCGTTTTGTAAAATTTACAAGTGATCGTACGTAGGTGCATTGATAACACGTGGCGCTTGTGTCCTTTGTAACATAAGTGTATATTCTCCGAAACGTTTCGCATTTGGTGGTACTCGTGCTTATCACCTTTCCCAGTATATTTCCTATATATTTGGTATAGGCGAGGGTGAGACAGGAACCATTGTTAGTCACAACTTTTTGGTAGCTTCCCTTCTGAACAAGCCGTGAACAGGCGGTTCTTCGGATCCAAGTTTAATGCGTACAATGAGTTGAGCCAATATAAACCAATTCGGAATTTATAGGAAATAATACAATGCTGAGGTATTTAATGAATATGTATTATTGTTCGCTAAACTTAAAAAGAAAAATGAACCGAACCGTGAAAGGCTAAATTTTGTCTTTCATACGGAAGGTTACATTTGATACGAAATTATTTAATAAGGGCGTTTGGTCTTGCGTAAGACATATTATTATATATTTTTAAGCTTTCTTAGTGCGATGCCTGTATAACTTTTTATATGTTCCAATTTATTATCAAATAACATAAATGAAATTCACAGAAACAAAAGTTAGTGAACCATTATTTATTTCGGAGAAAACATGTAATTTACTTTGTACCTGGTATAAAAGAAAAACCATTAAACGTGATTTAATTGCAAACAATTTCAGAGAAAAGTTTTTCGTAGTAATAATGTTACTTTACTCTACTTTAATACATATTCTCTTCCCTGGTTAAAATCTCAAAAACAAAGGGAAAGTTTTGAACGCATTGGAGGGACAAGGCGCGGCGAAGGAAGAAGGATGTTTCTACGTATTCAGAAATTTCACATTACTAAGAAGCGACGGTTAAAAAGCAGAGTAAACTAACTTCTTAATGATGTTTAGAAAGTACTCACAACAAACAACAGTACGAAAAGCAATTTAAGTCAAAGGAAGAGAATGAGTAAATCGAGATAACCAAAACGTGCAATATTACGATTAGTTCGTGAGAGAGTTGGGAACTACATGCAGTCATTGCGACTGGTATGAACCTATAAATATTGATGACAGAGTAGTTTTACTGGGAAATAATAGGAAAATGTTTCTTACAAGGTCAAGATAGCAAGCCATACAAGGAAAAACAACAATGGAAGGCGGATCGCTCACTTAGTAAGGCTGCACTGCGAATACTATTCAGGATTTTACTAATAATATCGCGATAGGCAAAGAAAAGCAGGTTTAAAAGTAAGAAGTTGTAATATAAACGTGGATGGTGGAAGTTTTTATTCTATGCAGTTATCCGGTTAGTATACTTGACGCTTTAATTATTTTTCAGTGAGTAATTGAACACACTATTAGACCACCTAGAAAACAACGAAAAATGTTTACAATGATTACCAATTTAGTAAATATTTACAATAAAAATGAACGGAAATAACTAAGTAGAAAACAGTATGTAAAATACGTCTATTTACAGTAGGTAATCGAAATAGGATTTAAAACTGGGAGATCTAGAGTACTTGAATCAGTGTTTTTTACAGGGCAATAAAGAGTTATTGGATAATGCCGGTAAAGCCCAGAAATGCGGATTGGAGTTACATAAATAGAAAAAGTAGGCCGTGGCCGCGGTCAGGAAATCTGAAAGGAGGGAATTCAGGAAACAGCTTGTTGCGCAAATAACAGCAAAGCGCCGCTTGTCTTGGTTCCTAAATGCACTTTACCTCTTGACTGCAATGCGGGTGCACCGTTTACTCTCTTGAAATTGCATTATGTTTAATGGGTTAACAACCCATACAGTACTAGAAAATCCTAGAAAAGATATCATAGATTTTCAGAAATAAATAACCGATTAATTAGAATGAAAAATGCTTGAAAAATTCGAATGTTGGATTTTATTACTATCGTCGCAAAAATACATTTTTTAATTGCCTTGATGTGTATGGTGAAAAAAATAAAAATCTCGATAAAGAGCAAGCAAAAATTGTAGATCCCTAGACATTTTAAGCTCACGAACGTAATAACATTAAAAAACACTTTCTTCCTCGCCGTCAAAGTGTAAGAATTTTTCACGAATTTTAGGGGGGTTGATTTTAAGGAAAAAGTAATTTTTAACATCCTGAATTTTTAATTGGACAGCGGCTGAGCAAGCATCAACCCCAGTGACCCGTGAAAATAAAAAAGACACGGAAATATCGACACCTTAAAGCTTCTTAGCAAACGCGGCGATGAAAAGCTCCTTTGACGGAGAGGGCTTTTAGTGTTGGCGATCGAGTTTCCCTGTGTGGGGGGCTAGCTCGGGATCGCGGTGCGAGGTACTGACAGCTTGCCGGTCGAACAATGCGTTGATATTGCAAATTTAAAGTTTAGTTTTCAAAGATTTATTTCCGACCATAAGCAGAAGTCAAAATAAAAAAATCGAAAATGTACACCCATATTCATGCACCATCTTAAATTGAGTAAATGATTTTCTGCTTTTCTCGCCGTAATGACTGAAATATACATCTGTACACATGGTGTGATATTTATTAACCGCGATAAGACAGTACTGTAGCAGGGCTCCAAGTGGGAAAAACTTTCTATTATGGCTGTAAAATGACTACTTCAAAAGCACAAAACAGTTTTCTGACTTTACGCCATATTTATAACCTAAAAATACGTTCTGCAAGTATGCTGACTAGCCGCTTTTTGCCACATAATAAAGTGATAAAGAACAATGTCAACAAAGTGAATAATGGAAAATGTATTATTTAATAGGAGGGGAGGAAGTGAATCACCGCCTCTAGACAGCTGGACACGAAAGTTATGAACGAAAATTGTAGACACCCCCAACCTTTGGCATAAGGTAGAAGGTGAGTACTGTTATTTGTGTGTGTAAATATCTGTATAGGGGTAATCGTTAGTATACGGGGACGAGGGAAGAAAAGCGGCAGAACAAAAATCGATAAAAGTCCACACGAAATACGGTACGTGTCAAAGTTCATCGGAGTTTGTATCACGACACTGAATGTACGGCAGTCGAACGAAATAACTCACATAACAGCGGGAACCGTACAAACTGCCAAGTGGTGCTTAAATACTCATTATGTGTTATTTGTTACAAGACGTGCCTTTTATTTACAATACTAAATTCGAATTCACCAAAGCGAAACTATGGGGTTTAACTATTGATTTTTTAACCACCTCAATAAGCTAGGAACTAGGATAAAACACAGGCTTGAGAAAAATCATCAATATTGTGATCTTTAAACGGATTTTTAAACGGATTAATTAATTTTATTAAGAAACAATAATAAGCAGTATCAAGAGATCCCGTTAACGTTTTGTTCACATAACATACACAATTGGCACAATCTGGCGGTTTTCCAACGCAGTGTCTTCTCGCTTACCTACTGGTGCTGATAAGAAACCAATGCGAATTTAAACAGTAAAAAATAACTCGAATAACCCAAAAATTAGAAGGAGAAATTATAAAGGCCTAACCTTTGACCATCGCGTATTCTGATAAGGAAATTGGTATTGTACTATAATATTATGTAGTTCTGTTCTCTGTATAGTGTAAGGTAAAGGATATGATAGTGTAGTCCCGGTAATTCCTGTATTAGGAACCGCCATTAGTTTTGTAGAACAATGAACATGATTGTGTGATAGGGTATCAGAAGTAGTACCTACAATTTGCCACCGTGATTATATACTACAC
The DNA here is from genome assembly GCA_022494985.1 of Micrasema minimum. Taxonomy (NCBI): domain Eukaryota; kingdom Metazoa; phylum Arthropoda; class Insecta; order Trichoptera; family Brachycentridae; genus Micrasema; species Micrasema minimum. The sequence continues at coordinate 75,931 of JAGVSP010000252.1, read as the reverse complement.
CATTACGCGATTACCTGTGTACATATATCAAAACAAATGGTTCGGATTAATTTCCTTTACGTGTGTTATCATTTTTTGTGAAAAGGCGTGTTCCGAAATCCAGCCGATTTGGTTCATTATTGTGGCACTGTGAAATAAAAAGCCCGATTTAAAAATAGCCATTTATAATAATTATTTTACAGTAATACGCGTTTATTTAACAAATTTTCAGAAAGTATTAACATAAATTTGATTACATTAATACAGTACCGAGTTAAGTGGCTTTTAAAATTGTCGTAATAATTATTGTAGTTATGGTGTAAAAGACATATTTTTATTGACTTGTAAAGTCAAAATTTACCAGGTAGATTGATTTTCATACACCTTATTATCGTAACAAAAATGTGTCTCCATTATTTTTATCCGACTAAGAAGGAATAGAGCATAATATTTTTTGATAAATTATAAGTCAATGACAAGAAATGCTTTAATATGATATATTTGGTCTACCATATTATGAAAGGGAAATACAAAGTAGATGCCATACGGAATACTGCAAACAATATGCTTTTAAAAAACTAACACTCAAATGCAAGTAATAAGTGATTAATCCTAAAAAATAGAAAAATAGCAACACAAAATCCCGCCAAAATGTTCATAATCTACCTATTACAAAGATACAAGCGTCCAAAATACGGAAGAAAAAGACCACAAAAAATGTTTCAGATTTCATACGAAAGAGAGAGATGGAGCACTGTATAGTTTTTATCAACATTGACAAAGATTCTGGAATGCCAAACACACAAATCACATCATCTGTTATTACTATTACCAAGGACACCAGTACTAGTACTAGTATCTACGTATCCAGTACCGCCCGCTGACCAACATGTGGCCGACAGCCGAGCCGCAGCCAGCCCTTGTCCTGCCAGTACCTGCTACCTGCCCTGCACCCACAATCGACTGCCGGGACCCTCCCAGAACAATGAACAAAAATAAACAAAGAACTTAGATTTATGATTGTGATTAGTGGAAGTGTTATTTTTGTGTGAAATTATTTAGACTTGACAATATTATTTGAACCGGAGAACGAAATCTATTACTGTAGTTTTTAATTGTTGTTGTATATGCCTATTTTAATATTATTCATTATTGTTATTGTAAAACTCCATTACTTGTAGCACTAAATCCATTTATAGAAAAAGAAGAGCTAGAACCCCAATAGTCCATGCGCTCGGTAGCTGCAAGACAAGTTGTGGTCTAGCCTTCGGATAAGTAAATTCTGCCAATCATACCTGGAGTACTAAAATCAAGTTAAAACGTGAAGGAGGCTGGTTCCAAACCATCCATGCGCTTTGTAGCTGCAAGATGAGTAGTGGTACAGCCTTCCGGAAAGTTAAAATTTTGCTTAGTACTACTTAGGGTACTAAAATCAAGTTAGATCTTACTAAGGGGGCTAGATTCCAAACCATCCAAGCGCTTTGTAGCTGCAAGATGGTAGTCTAGTCTCCCACACAGTTAAACTTCAAGTCCAAGTGCCTTTTTAAAACTAATTTCAACTTTTAATTCTGCTTTAAACTTGTAACTATCACTTTGTTCTATACCTTTGTAATATTACCTATATAATTTACTAGTTTCAATATTAATCTATGTAAATTAATTAACTTCAAAATATGTTATTTTATTATGTAAGTCTGTTTGGTAGGAGACTAGAATAGAACCCCAACGTTCATGCGCTTGGTAGCTGCAAAACGTGTTGTGGTCTAGCCTCTTTATTGTACAGCGCTCTTGAGGCGATTTCTCGCGAAAATAGCGCTTTATAAATCATCCATTAAATAAATAAATACTAATAGTTGAACACTATATCCGTGGAATATATAACAATACGAAATATATAAAATTGAGGACGAAAAGAGGAATATTGTGACAGCGGAAACATTTCGTCTCGACGACGAAAAATTAGCGAGCTTTTGGAGATAAAATGAGTGTAGCTAAAGTTTTTTTATTTTCTGACTACACTCCAGAAAAAGTAAGATCGGCCCGAACTTGGAAACAGTATAGCAACAATGCGAGAGAATGTCTCCCTGTCAGCTTGTTCGTGTGAGGGTCGGCTGGCTATGTACTGTATACTGGTATACTGCGGTCGTTGTGTAACTTGGGCGAGAGATATTGTACGTTTACGAGCAGTAAAACAAAGTAAAGTAACAGAAGTTGATTTGTGATAAATGCGAAGTGGAACAATCATTTCATTTAACAAATTACCTAAAAACATTGCTTCGCTTTATGGTTGGTTCTCCCTTTCCATTTCTACCTTCCGACTACCGACACAGATAATATAGAGAAGTGTGACAAAAATGATAATATTACAGAATATGTATGCATCCGATATCTTCAACAATTTGGGAAGAAATACATGAATGTATTATTGGACGGACGCGGAAGATTCCAATTTTATTGTGTTCATTTACAATTTATACTCCAAAATTGGAAGGAGTATTATTTTGAAATAAAACATACCTACTTTGTATCAAACTCATTTATTTAAAATTAAAAATGTAGCTTTAAAAAGAATTTTGCGATATTTAATAAATATAATATAAAACTACAAAGTGCTACAAACATAATTTGTGAAGTCGTTTCGTAGGGCGAATGGGTGTCTTTGTAGCCTTAATAATACCATTGATTGAAATGTTGCATTTAAATTAAACCAAAAACACTTCCTAAGTTACACATTATGCCTCGTGAAACCCTTTCAATTAAAAGATAAATCCCGATTTAACAATGTAAGAGTAAAGTTAGAGTGCTAAATTAAATAACTCTCGGAGTATAGAATTAGTGTTCTACAAACTGTGGTTGAGGGTTTACTTACATTATCCAAAAGTCAAATAACTTTCAAATCGACTCGAAATTTCTTGACGGAAATTGGATCATATTTTAGCTACCGCCGTTTAAAAGTTATTATAATTTCATCCTTTCATTCCATCCCAACATAGTAAGTTGAGTATTATGTTGATAAAACATTATTTTTATATGGCCTGTGCATAACAGGGACAGCATCAAAATCATAACATTGCAAATTAAAATGCCTACAGTAAAAGCTACACTTATGAAAGAAAATTTACATTCCTTTTATCAATTTCAAGTACGCACATCGCAGAAAACAGACCACAAAACCTCTACATTTATCATCTTACATCAAAATAATAAGTTGTAAGCACAGACATGATACAACGAACATTATATTTAAGAGTATAATAGACTTTTAGGACATTTTTTAATGTCAAAAACATACAGATATTATTTAATACAACATTTTAAAAATAAGATTCTCGCGGCGAAAAAATGTAGACGAATGTGATAAAAAGGAATCCGCCATTTTTTGTGTTGAAAGATTTGCTTTAAATATATTTAACACAAAAGAGTACCAAATAATCTGAAATCCTCGCTATGCAGAGCGACCTAGAGAGGCTGTGCGAATAAAATGGTAGATATAGGAATTGGTAAATATTTCAGTACTCCACCGAACATCGGATACCGCTCCAAGTGGAAACACACGGAACTGGGAACATCGCGATTCCAGGCGGAAACCGTTTTTTCTTTACAATCCTGTTATGCCGAGTACATACTCCAGCGGAGGGTGCCCCGTAATGGAATACACATCAAATATTGATAAATAATCAGCGAATAGATACTCCAAAAAGTGAATTTGGAAGGATTCGCTGAGTAAACTGGGCGAACTGAAAACCGACATTGAAAATATATCATCCTTCGCGTTATACTCTCCCGTTTGGCTACGTTTTCGCCTACCAATAAGGCTAAAAATCCCGTGAAAATTACGCTTGACTTACGAAGTTCCCGTGCAGATATCATTCTATAATATGATTGTCACTCGGTCCTTGCTTGAGTGGCAGCCAAGTCTGACGCAAAAATCAAATTGTTCCGAATCGATAAAAAGACAAAGTGGGAATTTAGAACGTGACTCACAAAGGTTTAGAATACAATGCAAACAGAAGTGGTAACGTCGGATGTGGGAAATCCAATCAACGAGAGATTACAAAATATCGACAACGATTTCAGCAATCAGAAATACTGACACCAAACGAAATTGGTAAAATACTAAAAATGAGCTATTTGAAAATTGATACTCAATAGAAATACTAGAAATAAAAATCTTATGATGCAATAAATAAATATAACAGTATTTTTATTGTGTAATACACACATATGTAATAGGATAGTTGTTTTACTCCCCAAGGAGAGGAGAGAAGGAATACAGGAAAAATAAAACAAAATGAAGCCGAGTTGCTGTAATCCGAGATGACAATAATCCGAAACCTTTTCAGGACTATCAACCCTTCAAGAAAACTATTATACTATCGAGTATCCAGTAGACGCAGTGTTGTTCGCAGAACATTTTCACCTTCAGTCAATAAATAAACCCATTAGAACGGAAAAAAATACTTATTTCAAGTAAACAAGAGAACCGTACATATTGGGAAACTTGAATTTGTTGAAATAACCAAAGCAATTTAATTTATTGGATACCCATATAAATGGAATTAAAGGGGAAATTGAATATCATGTTGGTGTTAATTAAAGTAGTTAATTGAAAGCCAGTATCAAAGGCAAAGCAGTGGAAAATTTAAATTTTCCGACATTATATCTTATACATTATATCTTATATATATATTATGTTTATACCTCAGAATAAACGTTGATTTGAAAATGTTAAATAATGGTGAAATACCTACATTTTTTTAATAAAAAAATATTGTATAGGTGCCAATTTACAAAGCAGTAAGTATAATTTTTACATATTTCTAAGAAGTATTACAACTGGCTAGGCCATATACTACGTATGCCTCCTGAGAGCCTTAACCATGCTTGCCTATTCTACAAGGCATCAGGTTCTCGGCAACCTGGTCGTCCGCTGTTGACAATTCGTCGGCAGTTTGCGTCAGAGCAGCGGGACGTGGACTTGACTTGGAAGGATGCACGGGAGCTGGCAGCCGACCGCTTGGCCTGGAGGCAGTTTGTGGAATCCATATGCTCCACATAGGGAGCGGATATGGTACGATGATGATGATTTTTACAGTATAATATATTTTAATAAAAGATTTTTGGTTCTATTTTTCATATTTTATTTGTGACAATTGCCTCGCCTTGGGGCATCATCAAACTGTAGCGTTGAAAAAAGCCAAATTTAGTGCACAAAATAAGGTCTCAATTTCAACAAAAAATGGCGTAAGAAATTACTAATTTCTTACGCCTAAAGTAGGTACATACAAGTAGGTACAAATTACTAATTTCTTACGCTTAAAGTAGGTACATACTAATTTAAAATTAGTATGTACCTACTTTTATCGGAATACAAATGCGGCGAAAAAAATATTTGTCAAAAGTGACTATTGAAAAGTTTATCATCACAAGGAAAGTTGCATAAATTCCATTCTTCGCTATTAGAGATTGTTACCGTAGTAAGTACCGAATATTTCATTTGTGTTCTATTTTTACTCTCCCCACATTAGATCATGATGTTTTTTAAGAGCAGCGATAAGATAACAAAGTATGCCAGTAATATGATGAACGTTACGTGCAATCATTGTCTTAATTAAACGATATGGAAGGGAACGAAAAAATACGTAAAAAAAGTATCAAATAACAAGTAACCAACTGCTTCGGAAGTGAAATGGAATAAAACAAGTCACTTAAAATGTTAATTAATGCCTGTAACAAAATGGGTTTATGGTATAGTATAAAGTATATAAATAAATAAGGTATTTGATAAGTATCAGAATAATTTTATTTGTCAACGATTCATATTTTTTATTAGGCATACAGAGCATATTTACTTATTTGTTTCTCAAATGGTACATTTATGTACTTAGGGCTGGTTTTATAAACATGCGTTATTAACGCTTGGTTTACTAATCAATATTCCATACATTTTGTACAAAATATTACCAGATTAGTATATCAAACGGAACGAACGGATGTTTATAAAACCAGCCCTTAGATATGTAAATATGTCCTTATGAAAAAATACGTAAAAAATTAAAGTATCAAATAACAAGTAACCAACTGCAATATTGAAGAAATAATATGAAAAAAAAATACAATAGACACGCGATAAAGCTTCACTTTCTCCATATTTGCCAACGCGGTTTTTGTTCAAACGGTAATCTTTCAATACTTGTGAATTAGCTTCGGTTAACCAAGTTCCGAAGGTCCCAACTCCTATTGAGATCAAATGTTTAAGGGGTACTCAATGGCCAATGTTCCCAATACAAATTCCCAAGTTGAGTCGTAAAGGCATTCAATATTTAAGCCGAGTATTCTGAAACAACTACAGCTACGACCGATACGGATTAACCGTAACTTGCGGTGTATATGGTATAGTATTGTTATGAAGGTACAGTCTTTAGCTGAGTACATTCTTAACGTGGACATACCGAAACTTGGATATCGTTATAAGTACTGAAAGCAAATTCACCCGGTGCGAGGAGTAATAATATTGTGTCCTGATAGAAATGTTCTGAGCGGTATTCTAACGTTTCATTTCTGTTAATGCGAATTATCGATGTCACGATATTTGCTAAAACAGCTAAATGAAATTCTTAAGGAATATAATCAATGATAGCTCAAGGCGCGAAACTAATTTCGAAAACTGTACAGTCTGTTAAAAGACGCGATAAATATATACATATTTTTTAAGCGCAATCGTAAGGGTTAGGAAATTGTTATATACTCGTAGCTATAATGGAAATATGTTATTTGTTTTTTACGTTTTTAAAAGCATTCAATATATCAATACAGTAGATCGATCACAGATCACCATCGACTCGGTAATAAGCGACGTGATAACGATTTCTTACCTATGGATGTTTAACGTTTTCGCGATCACAATGGAACACGCGTTAAAAGTTATCGATCGGGATTATTAAACGAGCGCTTCTAGTCGCGAGCCATTTCCCGAGATATATCTTATTCGCATATATCTTCATTCAATCTTTCTCGAGTGCCGTATTTCATTTAGCCGGTTTTCGGCAAGCCAAATATTGAGAAAAGCAGTCGACATAATAAACAATCCGACAAGCGCGTTGATTTGACGTTTTACGTTCGGCCGCGATATCGCGTGCCGAGCATCTCCGAACGTTGCTTCGGCAATGCTCGGCTCGGCGAACGTGGTATGGAACGTATGTTCATTGTGATCGGTCAAATCGTTAGCGTTAGCACGTGGTTTGCACGTTTTTTACTACGTCGATAGTTAACTGTGATTGAGCTACAGGAATGCCAAACAGCGTGCAGAGATTCAATATTCCATACAGTTTTTGCTTTAAACGGGACAGTTTGCAAACTGCACAAGAAACTGTACAGTTTTGTGTCCCGTATAAAGGGCGCATTACTAGTAATAGTTACTAGTATACTTAAAAAAATAAATTAAAGTTGTAAAAGATATTTTATTTTTATAAGTATCTAAAATAAGGCAAAAGGTTCTATAAAAAGGCCCAACTAATTGAAATATTTTTTAAGTAACGAATTATCTTACAAACGAAAGTTTAAAAACTCAATTATTACACTTTTAAACGGTCGTCGATTCCGAGTGAAACTAATGACATGGAAAATCAACATTTAAAGGAAGATATTTATGCCAAATAAATTTTAGTCTGATTAACTCTAAAATATTACTTAACTTTAGGGTTGTAACCGCCACAAATTAGCGAACTAAATTTTCCGAAGAAATACTGTCATAATGTTATTTTTACTTCAGCCTCTGCTTGTAATTACCCCGAAGCACGAAGTTTCCCCCGGCACAGGCTGTGAAATACTTCTTAAAACTACCTATCTACCTATTCGTCATGTTTTGTAGCTTAGGTATGTCATGTCATGTCGGTCGGTCGTGGTGACACGCGATGGGGACATTTTGTTTTACGCGAAAATCTTTTTAGTCGATTGAATAAACGTAAATGATTTCGAAAATTGCTTTAAAATTATTAGACAGGTCCTTCAAAGGGTTTAATTAAAAAAGTCAATGTTCTAAAAAAATACATCGCTGGATTACAAACTTATTTTTAGCGAATTTGCCGCAGGAGAGATTGTTTTCGCACAAGTAATTTTGTTAGTTAGCGTTAAAAATGGTGAAAATGTTCTGGGAAACAATCTTTATTTTAAATATAAAATATAATAAGTAAAATACCATAAATATAATATCTATTGAAACAAATGAGATATTGCCACTCCACTAGCCCTAGGCCACGCACTGAAGTGTCTTACATATTTTGTTTAGCACAGCTGCTACAAATGACATATTTTTACATTTTTACCTTAGGTATAGGATATCACTGATCAAACGACCCGCCCTAAGTTTTCTGTAAATATACTAACTGAACCACCAAGGATTAATTATAAGTACTACAAGATAACAGTTAAATGCTTCAATGCTTTTTCGGCGCTTACGCGCGCTCTGATTTTTGGTTGTTCCACATTTAGTTGATTGTCTGAAAGTCCCAACCATTGATTAATCAATACATGTTTTAATTATCAATGGTCCAAACAAACAGAAACCTAATTTACGGAGGCCCACAGAGCCGCCCGACCGAGGCCTGAGTAGAATCCTTATTGTTAAATCAATCTTTCTTTTCGAACTGTCAGAATTGAGGTTATAAATTCAGAGTTACCAATGTGCAAAAAATATGGCATGATTGTAAGTAGGTACCTACTCTTAAGAACCGATGGAGATTATTTTTTCGCAGACATCACCGAGATTTATTTTTTCGGCAAACATCACTGGGGAACAATACTACTACTATCATTTTTACGCTAATAATAATATAGATACATATTTTTTGTATGCGCATATTGAAGGCATGGAATTTATCATCTCAACGATTGAGAAAAAAAGAGATTTATGAATAAAGCGCGGAAATTAATATGGGGGAGTTTCACTTCAGATGGGAGTGAGACAGTTTTCCAACTATCATGGCGAAATCTGTGAAGAAAGTATTCTGGCGGCGCTAAATTCGAGATGCAAACTAACTCGAGGCGAAGTCTGTTCGCGGAAAGGAAAACTTTTTAATTCAAAATGAAACTCCGGACTTTTCTCCTGAAATCAGGCGATCCTGCCACCGCCGCGCGCCGCCGCGCCCAGCCCAGCGCTAGTTACCTACTGTTACAGGGGTGGATGTCGACATGAAACTTGGATTCAATAGAGTGACCGAAACATCACATTTCATTAACGAAGTATAAAACACTTTATGTGTAACAAAAAAACGCAGACGCGTCGTCATCGAAACTGAAAACGAACCGCTATTTTCACTACCATTAAAAATGCTCCCCTTTAGTCGCCTGAAAATGAGTACTTTTTAAAGATTTTTTATAACAGATTCAGAGTGTAGGTAGGTAGAAAGCATTTATTTAATAATGGTGGCGTTTTAGGGTATTCTTTGAGGCGTCTTTTGAGTGACATCGCAAAATAACTGCCCTTGTCATATTGTTTCTATTGATCCGAAACAAGAGCATATAAAAAGCACTAATATACGGTACGACTAATTGTGAAAACTATTTTTCCCAATAAAAGACACTCCAAATATATTACGCTTTCTAAATAGGAGGTGGAAAGAATATTTTTTGGAAAATTTAAAAAAGGAGAGGAAAACAAAGCGTTTATCATTTGAGTTCTCTTATATATTTTTAACGGCCTTCAGAATAGATAAATTATTATGATTTCCTGGGTTGTTGTTCCATGTTCTTAGGTTTTGGGTTGCCAGCGTTTCGGAGCACTGTTTTTATTGATTCAATTTAAATGCTATACAAAAGTGATAGTTCCAAGATAAATTTGAAATTACATACTCAGTATAAGTACTAGCTAACGGATTGATGGATTTTCGATATACATTTAGAAGTTTATCGCCTTCAGAAATCTAGTAAATTCACTTGGATTATTTCCAAGTGAAATATTAGTTTAGATAATTCCAGTAAAAAAGAAGCGACTGTAGATAAAATTGCGTAAAAAAATGCAGAAACTAAAAACCCAAAAAATAATCATAAGTAATCAGTAACGCTAGGTTACAAGTGTTAGGATCGTCTATTTACAACCCTTGTCTTGACGTACGAGTAATAAAAATATAATTTAAATTTAAGTTATAAACACTTTGTGGAAAAAATATCTGCGGATGGGATGTGGGTTATATATATTATTATTAATAATACGGACGCAATTTTATCCGTAGATACATAGTCAAGTATATGATCAAATTAAATTTGAAATCTGAATCGGAATGTGATTTAAAATTACATAGACATAAATAATTTGTTAAATAAACAAAACAAAATCAGATTTCAACGTTATTCGATTAAAACCGTCGCGATTTCATGTGGAAAATTTAAAAATCGTTTCAATTCCGTACCGGAACCCTTTTTACTTCTCTCTCTCTCGCACAAAAGTGATATATTCAATTAAGCGTAATTTCTGACGGAAATGGCGAGGTGAAGTCACCCACCTTAGCAAAATAAAACGCGATTGAAAATGTAATTATTGGTTCAGTACTAGAGGGTATAATTCAATTTGTAAACGAATTTAGTTAATTTTGATTGGAATTCACGTGTTTTGATGTTTTAATAAACACCAAAGGCTAATTTAAAAAAGAAAAAAAAAAGTGCAAACCTAATAATTTGGAACGTTAAATAATTTTCGGAATTTTATGCAGCTGAAATAACCACACAAAAATAAAATAGTAAGATTTTTGAACGTAACATAATTTTGATTCTGAGCAAGAGAAGCGCTAGAATTTCATTGCAAATTCCTTGTTATTTAATCAAAGGGCAAGATCGAACTAATAAAGTATTCAGAACGATAGTAATACTTAGTATTTCTAATCAGACGAAATATTCCCAGTTTAATTAAATACCGACCTACAAACGACTACCTTTGAATTCATACTTGCCTTCAAATGCAAGAAAATAAGCATAAATTTACCCCCGAATATCGTTCACCTTTAGCAGGAATTTAGCCCCAAGGGACTGAATTGCTACTCGTGCGTTTAATCATAAATATCTTTTGAACAATCCTATAATAATTCAAGATAAGAAGGTATGATTTAAAAACACGCTCTCCGCAGAAGCCTGAAATCAATTCCTCTTGAACGAAGCCTTTCGTGAAATGGCTTCAACCGAATATCAGTTCATTCTGAATCTAATATTCACAGCTGACAGGGGCGGCACCTGGAGGGTGAGGGGGTTCTTTATCCTGAGAAAGTGGGGAAAAGCCAAATTACGAACGCCAATCTGACAATTTTCAAAGGCGAACAGAGAAACGAAACAAAAGAGAGAGATTAAAGAATTACAAATCAATTCTTTTTCGATACAAGACGATTGCTATTGACAGTAAAACGAAGAATTCTACGGAGAATAAAAAGTATTGGTAAAGTTGTACGTTATTATGTTGGTAGATTATTCCCGAGACAATATCCGGAAGTACTTTTTGCTTTTAAAAAAAAAAAATCTTAAATACTTTGAACGAAACCAAAAACCTGTCTTAAAGATATTTAAAAAAAAAAAAAAAAAATACAGAAAAAGTAGGCGTCACAATATCTTTTTATAACAATATAAAATGGAAGTTTGGATGATTTTTTTATTTGAAAAAAAAAGAATTACGGCCGCAATCTGTCTTTATTTTTTTGAAATTATGAGGTACAGTAGAGTTGCTGTATGTCATCATTTTTCTTCTAAACCTTTTAAGGTCGAGGTGCGTTTCCTACTAACATTTCTAAAGATATTAACCCAGAAATTGGGCCATTAGTGGCGAACTGATATAAAGTATACAAACATTAATAAGATAATATTATAATATAATATCATGTCCGTTAAACAAGAGCGATAACGAATGGTGTAAGTATGAAATACAATTAAGAAGGTATTGAAAAATGTATTTATAAACTTTTTTCTACTACTGCTATTTTCTCTTATCCACACCCAGTGGTGAATATGGCACACCAAGTGCAGTGTATATTGATAATTTAATTACTTGAAGGTAAGATAATCAGTCATACCAGTCCAAGATATCACACATGAAATATTGATATAAAAATTACATGTAAATAAATATTTCATGTTGATCCCCTACGGAAATCGAACCCGCGACCTCATGCATGGTAGCTAACTGTGCTACGAGGCGAACTTTTTTCTCCAGAGCCTCAATTATTTTTAATTCAATGTTTACAAAATATTTATGGTTGTATGCTGAGAGAAGTGGCTTTTTCTTTCAGCTAGTATTTCTTGGAACACATACCTGAAACAATATCAATTAATTTTTTAAAAACTTCGATATTAATTAAAAAAACCAAAACCTATGCAAGCGATAAGATATTATCTTCTCAAGTAGAAAATAATATAAACCACATAAAAAAACAGTTTTTAATCATAATATTATTGTTTGTTGACGTTAAGTTAATTTAATTGCTGATTTGAGTGATTAAAATAAATTATATAGAACCGCACTAACATATTTTCAACTATTTCAGTTTTTACACTTATGGAGTAAAAATGTTTTGAAGAGTCACAATGCAAACAGTCATTGAGTGATAGAAGAAATTTCAACTGATTGCGAATCGTAAAGTACTTGCTAAATAAATATCACTACGCGTCATTAAAACGCTTAAAAAGCGGTGTTGAAAAAGTTCAAAGCATTTTAGCGCGTTTATGGTAGAGCTTTTAACGGGAAAAACAAATTAGTGATTAATTATTCCAACGATTTAATGTGAAACACGCACGAGTTTGGGGTATTTTATATCATGGTTGATGGATGTACAACGGACAATTTTATTAGGTCATTAGCAAGAGCGAATCTAGACTTTTTGGGGTCTAATGTTTCATTTTAGTGGTCTTTAGCAGTGGCGGTTTTAGGGTTTAAAAACTGGGGGGTCATTTAAAAAAAATAATTCTCATACATATTTAAGAAATCCGAATTGAGTACCTATACGCAAACAAAAAAATGGTTACTTTTTTTTTATATTTTTTTTATTTTATTTTATTTTATTTGGGATATCAACAGTAAATACAGGTTATAAAACATAGACAAAACAGTAAGATAATAAACCAATAACAGATATCCACAAGTATACAGGAATAAGTATAACAAACAAGAAAAAGTGTAATTGTGTATGTGTGAGTGGTGGTGTGAATGAGAGAGGAGTGTGTGGTGGTGTATATAATGTATGTTATAGTGGGTGAGAATGAGAGAGGAGTGTGTGATGGATGATTATAAGTATGTAATAGTGGATGAGAATGAAAATGTGTATAAAAACTTACATTCATATGGATCCATTTCAATGCCTTGTTACTTTAGTTTAAATTAAATACTCAAATGGGAGATACTGATACATAGATTCACACTATTTACATAACTTTATTATTTTAATACTTTTTGTAAATGAAATCAATTTTTCTGTCCTTAAATCGTAACTTTTAGTATTAAAATATATTTTTAAATTTTTGTTTTCTCTTTCGTTATTTGCACTTTATTCAAGACAGGTAATGGCCGTCCCAATGTTATTATTTGAACTCTTTTTTTATGCTATTTCTTTTAAAATTTCACTGACGGAATTCATCTTGAATATTTTTATAAAACACTATTTATTTACGCAATGTTACCAAATAAGTTTTGACGAGTTTTCACTACAAACACTAAACAATATTTCTAATAGTCCTAAATAAATATGATAATATACATAATGTAACCAAAATTTACTTTCACTTCTTTCTACCCGATATGCAAAAAACCCGAAATGCCCAAAATATGAGCGATTAATCAATAAATCAATATTTAAAACAGGAAGTAGGTACATCGCTCTCTCGTCAAAACCATGCCGAGAACTGATAACTGATAATGACAAAAATGTCTTTGTTTATGATAAAGCAGATAAACCAAGGCTAAAAATATAACACGTGTTTATTAGATATTGTAGTCGAAATAAAAGTGAAATATGTCACATATTTCATTTTAAAGGGCCATTTTAAGTTATTCATGTTGTCGAATTTCATCTTATAAAATTTACTCATTTAAAAATAACCATTAGGATATACATTTTACACAACTACTCCCAAATCTATAGCTAAACTTAACTTCCTGAGACACTATAGGGAAACTGCTTTCATAACTCGTAAAAAAAACTTATACCGCTATGCCAACAAAAGCCAGACACCATTAGGGTATTGTTTCGCTAAAGAAGTATTGTGTAATTCTCGCACTTATAAGATGACACGTAAGCGTATTATTTGATGTCTCTTTCTGTCTTCTCACGCAGAATAACGATATGTATCCCGCTTATTCTCATGAACTGCAGATATACCTATTTCACCCGCGGCAATGTCCCAAGCCGTATTATGTTTTGATACTGAGATTGGAGATAAGAAATTTGACATATCACTGTTTGTATGGGATGGGACAGCTTTACCTACAGAAACTCGCGGTCAATACAAAAATTGACCGCGAGTTGATTTTTCAACTCGTTTAATATTATTGATGCGCAAGTTGGCAGTTATTTTATTGTTTGAAAAAGGGGCGTTTATTTATGATGCTATACATTTAAGCTATTGTATTTTTATGTAGGTTGATGAAGTAGTATTTTTTTTTTTAAATTTTTTTTTTTTTAATTTTTATATTTTTAAATATGGGTCCTCAAGTTTGGGAGGTCATTGACCCTATGACCTATAGGGGTAGCCGCCAATGGTCTTTAGTACATATTTTTTTCGACAGGGAGAAGATATGTTTTATGCGAGGAAATTTAAAAACCAAACTACGAGATTTACAATCTTAAAGACACACATCTTCACATTTTTTAGAATTTTTTCAGATGACAAAATGATTGAAATGGTTATTGCAGAAAAATAATTTTCTTATATGCATTAAACGAGTTTTTAAAATAACATCCTTAGTTGGTAACATAGATATGTGCATTTTTTAAAAACAAACAATGTTGATATGCATTGTAATTTATAAATCATATGAAATTTCGCGATATGAAAAGTGTCTATGATAAATATTCATTAAAAATTAAGAAGCTTTACTACGTTCGGTTCAAAACCATAACAAAAGATAAGGATTGGTAACGCCGCGCTAGTTAGTTTTACATACACACATATTATTTATTTTATTATATTATATTTATTCCCCCCGCACCACACCTCTTCGCTACCTCAATCCCCGTCCCGCTTCCCGCGTCAGTAGTCGTAACCAACCTACCGCACCGCATCGAAGATCCTCGCTCTCGTCTCGATTAATATCGAAATACCCTCGCCGTGTCTTGAAGAAGTACTTTTTACCGCCTGCCTGATCAGTGAAAGTGAAGTGTCGTGTGCGACCAAAAAGAGCTCCAGCCACAAAGGTAGGACATTTCACTATCTGACGCAAATCCTCGATCCTCGGGCCTAAAAACCCATCCGCATTTCCTCCATAAATTTTTTGGTCCTCTCACCGGATTTACCTCAACCTCGATATACAGTCCCAAAACCGCATATTTCTTAATATATTTATTATACCGCAAAAATCATTATAATTACCGACATTATACTCACACAAAACGCATGTAAAATTATATTACCCACAAGAAATATTTCTGTAGTATTTACGATACTATATATACTATTTACTATATTGGAGTATTTGTCATTTCAGTAAAAAAGTTTGAAACTGTTCATCCATAATCTAAAATTTAATTATTAGTGAAAAAATATGTTAATGTGATAAATCAATTCATTCAGTTATTATCACTTTGTACTGCAATATTATATAGTTACGCGCTGGTCTCGTATGTGGGTACGCAGTTATTTGGAAAATATCTGTGCAATATAATTAATATTACCTACTATTTAAATTCGTGCTTTATATTTCTTGAAAGATAAAAGCAATTAACTTCAATAATTGTAAAATAATAAAAACTCGATAAAAATGGATTCGTTGCCAATTTTGAAAGCAAAATGAGACAGTTTATTTTCTATATTACAAACAATATATGAAATGTCCAAAGATCGTTCCACTGCTGGAAGAGAACGATTTTTGTGCGTATTTACAATCTCGACAATATAAGAGATGAATTTTCAAGCGTAATTTACAAGATGAACGAAGCAAATTTAGTCATAAACCCCGAGTATGTACCTTCTTTCAAACCTATTGAAGCTTTCGATGAATTGTATTGTCACTGTAAAGTGGTTCAACAAGAAATAATGAAAAGATCAGAAATTAAATCTGAAGCAAATAGCATGCAAATAACAAAACCGAAACTTAAATTACCGTTTTGGAGCTAGTTTCTTTTAACGGTAACCCATCTGCTGGCAATTATTCTATCAAAATTTTAAAGAAATGATTCACGAAAATATAAATTTAAATAACATGGAACGCGTACAATATTTGGTCTCGAAGTTGTCTGGGTCAGCTTTGTCTACCATCGCTGGTGTTCCAGCTATAGGAGAAAACTATAATATTATATGGAATTTACTTGTTGAAAAAATATCAAGATTTAAGAGTATTGGCCTCGCAATATTTAGAAAATATTTTTAAATTTAAACCTATTACTCACGCTTCGCAAGAACAGTTAGATTATTTTGTTGAAAGTTATTGTGCCTCAGTTTCCGCTTTAAAATTACTAAACCTCGAAGATATGACAGATTTTATATTAACTCATATAGCTCTTAATAAATTAGACAAAGACACTGTCAATTTATTCGAACAATATTCCCGTTCAGAAAAAATACCGAAATTTGCCTCGTTAGAACAGTTTATAAAGGAACAAAGTAAAATACTTTCACGTTCACAACTTTATCCGAAACCGCAAAATGATAATAATAATTATCGCAAATCGTATTCCCCGCTACCTCAAAAATCGTCTTTCTATAAGTCTAAGCCGCACTCATTTGTCGCAAGTAATATACACAATTGTGTTGTTTGCAAGGGAGATAAACATCCCTTGTTTATTTGTCAAAATTTTAA
This sequence comes from Micrasema minimum, assembly GCA_022494985.1. Classification (NCBI taxonomy): domain Eukaryota; kingdom Metazoa; phylum Arthropoda; class Insecta; order Trichoptera; family Brachycentridae; genus Micrasema; species Micrasema minimum. The sequence goes on along the minus strand of JAGVSP010000252.1, from coordinate 58,971 downwards.
AAACTTAACCCTCGAGAAAGATTTAATATTATATAAACAAAAACTTATTTTGTAAAAATTGTTTAGGTTTTCATGAAACCAAATTATGCAAATCGGATAGAAGGTGTTTCAAATGTGATAAAAAACATCACACAATGATCCACTTGGATGACATAAAATTAGAAAATACGCGACAACATATGCAACCTGAAAATTCTGTTTCCGTAGAACAAAATCGTAAGGAAACCAAACATTGTTTAATGGTTATTCCGCCCACGAAAAATAGTAAAAATAATACTTTAAATATTAATTCGCACGATATAGTACCTACTGCTCGGGTTTTAGGTGTAAATAATGTACAAAAACGAAATTTAGTTTGTATGCGTGTATTACTGGATACTGGCTCGAGTAGTAATTTCGTTACTGAGTGCTGTGCAGTAAAACTCGGCCTAGAAGTAAAAAGGGAGCGATCCACCGTGCAAGGCATCGCTATGACCGAAGGGTCTATTATTGGCTATACCACTTTGACAATTGTTTCGCGTTTTGATGACCGCTGCATTTATACTATCTCCGCTGCAGTAGTTAAAAATATTTCTAGTGAAATACCTACGTCCCGCTTGAACTCGATAGATGTTATAAAATATTTCTCGAATATTCCGCTGGCTGACGAAGAGTTTAATATCCCTGGTGATATAGATTGTTTAGTCGGCGCTGGTTTATTTCCACATTTGTTATTATCGCGAAAAGTAGAAACGCCCGATTCAAATATTGTTGCTTTAGAAACCACATTAGGATACATTCTTATGGGTCAAATTCATTCAAAAAATAAACTTCTATCGAATGACGTTGTACATTCTTACTGTGCAAAGGTTAATAAATCGGAAAATTTGGAAAACTTAGTTCAAAACTTCTGGTCTCTCGAATCTGTTGAACCTCGGAAAATTTTAAGCCCAGATGATAAAAAATGCGAAGATATATTTTTTATGAAAGTGTATCGCGTGGATTAGACGGTCGCTATGAAGTATCGCTACCTTTTAGCGACGACCCTTTTCAATTAGGTGATTCATACCTAACTGCTAAGCGCAGATTATTATCTCTCGAAAAGAAATTAGACGCTGTACCTGATCTGCGTGTTAAATATAATGAAACCTTGACAGACTATGTTGAAAAGGGATTTCTTAAAAAAGTTATAGAAAATCAAAGGCCTCGTATTGAGTATTTCATTCCGCACCGGGCCGTATATCGGCCCGATAAAGAAACCTCGAAAGTGAGAATAGTGTTAGACGCATGCTGTAAAACATCGTCTGGAAAAAGTCTAAACGATATATTATACTGCGGACCTAATTTACAATCGAATATTTGTTAATTTGTTAACAAATTTGCGTATTTATGCCGTCGCGATGTCGGGTGATATTGAAAAAATGTACTTTCAAGTTAAATTGTCTTCAGAGCACCGCCAATATCAAAGAATACTTTTTCGATTCAATGCTGAGGATCCAATAGAAAAATACGAATTCGAACGCCTATCGTTCGGCTTAAAAAGCTCCCCGTACTTAGCCATGAAAGTGGTTTCGAAATTATGTTTAGATGAAGCAGAAAATTACCCAGAGGCAGCGAAAATTGCCTCTAAATATTTTTATATGGATGATTTTCTTTACTCGGTCCTTCTCCGGAAGAAGCTATAAATTTACATAGTCAGTTAGTTGAAATGTTTGCTAGTGGAGGCTTTAATTTGACTAAGTGGATTTCAAAATCCTCGTTGTTCTTAGAAAACGTATCCGAGAACGAACCGCGTTTAAAAAACATATTAATTTTGACGATAACTCGGAAACTAAAATCGTTGGTTTGTTGTGGGCTCCGGGAACGGATACCTTCTCGTTCAAAGTTACCCAGGAGACACAAGAATCGTCCGTTTTGACGAAACGTACTTTGCTCTCGAAAACGCGTCTTTATATGACCCTTTGGGGTGCTTGCACCTTAACGGCTGGTATGAAGCTTTTGGTGCAAGAATGTTTTAAAAAGAGAATTAATGGGATGCACAATATCTGAGGATTTTGCAAAGCGTTGGTCACAAATCCAATGTGAATTAAATAATTTATCAAATATAAAATACCGCGTCATATTGGAATTGTACCTGGATCGTACTAACTTTACTCGGGTTCGCAGATGCTAGTGAAAAGTGTTATGGAGTTGTGATCTACGTCCGCGTTGGCTCTTTATCTTCAGAAGCCTCTAGTGTTTCTTTAATCTGCGCCAAATCAAGATTAGCTCCTCAAAAAGATAACGCTGGCACGATTGGAGCTGTGTGCAGCTCATCTGTTAGCAATTACAATAAAAAATGTGACCGATAATTTAGATTCTCGATGTAAAGTTGATAGAATATTCGCGTTTTCCGATTCGACAATAGCATTAGCATGGATAAAATCTTCGCCTTATAGATGGCAAAACATTTATTGCAAATAGAACCGCTGCGATTCAAGACATTTTGGATCCAAATATATTTTTTCACATAGCAGGAAATAAAAATCCCAGTGATTTGATTTCACGTCCAGTTACTCCCACTCAATTGATTAACAATCCCTCTTGGTTTACTGGACCAAGTTGGATAACACAACCTGCAAAAGCCAATGGCCTATAACATGTTTTCAAAAGGAAAATATTCCTGATAACATGCCGGAAGCAAAACTTATGTCTTTAATACAAATTAACGACATCGAAACGCCACCGCACCCCTTTTATGATCTCGCTAAGCGAGTTTCTAATGGACTAAACTACTGAACTCAGTAGTTTATGTTTGAGATTTACTAAAATCCTAAAAAGTACAGGATATTTACGGTTACAGATTTAAGGACCGCGAGCTTTATGTTATAAAATGTGTTCAGAAAATTAAATTTTGCAAACGATATTCACGCACTACAGACTGATAAAAATTGTAAACCCGCTATTAGAAAAATTAAATTCATTTCTTGATCATGATAATATCTTACGAGTAGGGGGTCGTTTAGATAACGCACAACTATCACTTACAACCAAAAACACCCCATATATGCTACCTTCTCGAGATATCATCGTAGAATTGATAGTTAGATACTATCATATATTAATTGCCATTCTGGACCTCATATGTTGCTCTCTCTGTTACGTCATAAGTACTGGATTTTATCGGCCAGGAATCTCACTCGGAAGATTGTTTGTTTTAAAAATATTATAGCCTCGAAACATTAAAAAAAAAAAAAAAAAAAAAAAAATGTACATACATGCTCGTATTTATGATTAAGTTTGCTTCTACCTCTTTTGTGTTTATAAGTTGAAATTTATGTTGAAGTATTACATACTTCAAGCCCGGGAGTTATGGTAACGCCGCGCTAGTTTTAGTTTTACATACACACATATTATTATTTTACTATATTATATTTATTCCCCCCGCACCACACCTCTTCGCTACCTCAATCCCCGTCCCGCTTCCCGCGTCAGTAGTCGTAACCAACCTACCGCACCGCATCGAAGATCCTCGCTTTCGTCTCGATTAATATCGAAATACCCTCGCCGTGTCTTGAAAGAAGTACTTTTTACCGCCTGCCTGATCAGTGAAAGTGAAGTGTCGTGTGCGACCAAAAAGAGCTCCAGCCACAAAGGTAGGACATTTCACTATCTGACGCAAAATCCTCGATCCTCGGGCCTAAAAACCCATCCGCATTTCCTCCAAGGATACTAATGTGGAGATGTAGATTTCTTGATGAAAACATGTAAGTAAATAGATAAGGATGGAATAACCTCCAACGGCTACGATCTTATTATCCCTCTAGCTCAATCTGGCCCCGAGCCAAAATTATTAAACTACTCACTACAAATGAGACCAATGCTTTTACAGCGCTTATTTTTCTAATGCTCGCTAAAGGAGGAAATGAGAGAAACAATTTTCTCCTTTCCACAAAAGAATATCTTATACTGTCCGTCTCTCTTCGTTACACGGGAGAATACCTCTATCAAAGTGTCAGCCGTAAGAATTTCGCGTGTCATTTAATTCTCTCTATAGCGATCATAACTTAAGGAGCTCGCATTATTCCACTAGAAGGGAATCTCTCCAATTGCTAATTACGAAGTGAAAACACATAAAAAGTTGACGATGGCAAAGATTACAGAAACAAGTTCTATTTATCAAAGTTAAAGAATAGTATAAAAATAGTGTCGAGATTTCCATCTGTAGGTCACACAGAAGGCACAATAATATGAACTTAGATTTTGAAATGATTTATGACGAATTTCTTCTGTTTTGGGAACAATTCGCGAGTCTTCGGGATAACATTTTCATATTTCGCATACGTTACGTTAGAAAAGCGAAGAGATTTATTGAAAAAACTTATTAAGAGAATAAAAACGTTTTTGAAATAAAATTATGTTCTGGGACATGTAGAAACATTCTGAAATACAAAAAAAATCTTCTGAAAATGTTGTAACTAATAAATAAAGAAATTAAAATACAAATTTCATAGATCACATGGAATCGAGACCACCCAGGTGCTAGTACTAGTTAAACAAGTATTAAAGCCGTCAATCTATCAAGGTATTTATTGCAATCTACTCAACATCAATCACAACTCACTAGCAATAAATCTCAGCAAGTTTTGAGTAATGATTGCACTACACGTACATCATAGAAGGTTGCAAACATCTGCTCAAGCGGAGAGTGAATAATGCGGCGGATTGCTACCCCTGGATTGGTAGGAGGCATGCTGGAATACTAGGGTACAGGAATACTGAGATAACGGGATACTACACTACTTGGTGAGACTTACACGGCCTCGAGCCAACAATCCTATTGATTACCCTTATTTCTTATATTCCGCACCCTCCCGCTATTTTGTAGTAAGGTAGCAAAGTTACATATCGTGCGTGGTCGTATTGCTGATACACCTTTACGAAGATAATAAATATATTTTTAGGCTTTACCTATGGCTAGACATTATGTCGTTATTGGATTTCTGCAAGCAGCTGAATTTGAAGAAAAATAATCAAATTACAAATGATTTGCTATTGACAAGATTGAAGCCTTTGGAAGAAAGAGAAAAAAATATCTCTCAACGCAATTACAGCATAGCTATATACGAAAATTAGAAGCTTTATATGTTTTATCAAGTTCATATGGTTAATAGATCCAAATCGTACTCCTAACAATCCGTTTCCTACTTTCTGGCGATTTCCGAGCACTTTAAAGTATTCCTTAAAATAAATATGTGGGTGTAAAATGTTAATAGTAAAAGGAATTTTGTCAAGTATTATACCTAATTACATACTGTGATACGTTTACGTGTATACGTATTATACTCTAATATTACTTTACTGTAGAGAAGTGAAGATATACTATCCTTGCCATGAAAAATATGGAACAGAAATTTCAGTTTTCACAGCTGCTAGTAACATCGGAGAAGGCTCTAGGAAAAAAGATATTACTGCGATAGCTGCGCCTAAAGACAAGAGGGGAAACTTTAGCGAGGGTGGGGTATTGAGCCTTTGGTTGGTAGGGATGTTGGGGCGGGGGTAAAGGGAAAGGGGAGAGGAAAACTGCAGTAGCTAGGGTGAATGTCATGTAAACCCAATTTTCTCATAAGGCGGCTCTACATAGAAAGCTTGAATATACGGGTTCTAAGGAATACTCTTATTGAATCAGAGTTTTCCAGGGCCAATGACTGTACACTGCATAGTAAAAATATTACAAACTAAAAACTATCTACCAATTGATATTTTATTGATGTTTCGCATGTTACATGGATTTGACTAGCGCAGTGTGGCACCAGGATATGAGCCTAAAATATTAAAAACGGAAAAAAAACTGTGTCATCACTTTGTAAAATACGAGTTAATAAATAATTAACGCGTACAACGTACATTTTACAATTTGACATCTCAACAGAAACGAGAAGATTGGAAGGGAATATGGATATCTAGGCGTTTACAGGGCTTATGACCTGTCATTGGGTTAGTGGCCACTTGATGTATTACAAAGGTCCCTATTATCTGCTTGTGTATTATGTATATAGTGAAATGGCACGACGCTTCACATGGGAACACCCTTGTCACCCATTGAGAAAATTAAGTTATTCTGGTCTATTTGGCTTTTTTGAGATATTTTTTTGAAAAGTTACGTAATTAATACTTATGGTTATTGGTTTAATTCTATCTTGTTAGAGACGTTATATCCATAGTAAAGACTCCGACAGTTTAATATTCTGCACCATTAGAAACAGCATCAGCAGTAACGTTAGGGCAATCAGCAAACTAGTTGGCTCCATTTGGTGGCGCCGCGCCGACAGCTCAACTTGTCGTGCAGCGAATATTTACATGCTACGGAGATAGTGGCATAGTTCCTAACTGCAGACAGATACAAAACCTCTACTACTCTACTTTGTATATTGTACACAAAACTAGTAGATGAAGTGGTAAGACATCTCTCTTTCCTGTTGTGTAATGAGAAACCGGAAAACGCAAGCGACTACGCTGAAGGATCATTTGGGGAGAAACGTTTGAACTTTTCTCTCGTACACCACTGTGAGTCGAGTTTAAATCAATAAGAACATGTTGACGACTATGAGTTTAAAGATATCACAGAATAAACACAACTGATATGAACAAAAATCGAGTTTTTAATGAGGTAAAAGGGTCAACACTAGACCTAGAATATAGGGCCAACTAAGAAAAAACCACTGTTTACTGTAGAAACAAAAATCTTTCGATTCCAACAACGCGTTTCAAACTTAATTTGAAATTCATGGAATTGGTAACGTGGAAAAAACAACGAAACAATACTCTTGATTTTGACAAAATTGGAGAAGACCTTTTACATTTTAAGCCGCTGATGTGCAAAGTTCGTTATACTCAATAACTTATAAAAAAAGTAATGTACTAGACAATTTTTTTTCTGTTGCCAACAAGTACACATATAACACAATGTTTAAATAAAGTGTGCGAGGACATAGTGGTGCGGCGTTCTATCTCTCTGCTTACCTTTTCGGGGAAATGGGGTGATCGTTGGTTAGAGCAGGTAGGTTCATTGCGATTGCTAAAAATTGGTCATAAAGATGTTGATATAAAGCGATTTTCATATACTTATATATACGGCATATCGAGTTCGTTATCATTTTCATTGTTCATATTTTCGATATTCTATAGAAATCACAGATCCGTAGACTAATGCAATTGCATAGTATATTATTGTCTGTTTATTGACGTTCATCATAAAAAAAAACTATTTTATCATTCTCGGAAATAAAGATAAGATAAAAGTTATTAATTATTAATAATAGCCAGATAATTTCAATAATGCCGAGTCAAGTATTTATTATTTTTATCACCATTTTAAACTGCATAATAACTGAAAAAAGATTATGGGATTATTTTCTAGAAATACAAAGTTAATAGATTTCTTGGTAAACAAGTGAATAATTAATACACACATGTGTATTTACTGCGTGTTCGCATTGTTCACGCTAAAAATAAACCTTTGGAAGTGGGAAAGTAAAAATTTGCTGCAAAAAAGTTCTCGTTCGCAAACTTATTTACGGCTTTAATGAATTTCTCGCGAGGAAAGGGCTGCGAGGAGCTCAGTGCTAGCTGCAGTAAATTATCAGCAGTAGGAAACAACAAAGTTCTGGCACAAGATAAATGACATCTTCTGGGTGTAAGTGTAGGCGTCAAGGCAACCAACGTTGGGCCGAACACACCAAACAACGGCGAGAAGCGAGGCTTTTGGAAATAGAAATACTTTAATATGGGCCCGAAAATATTGACGTTTCTATGTTTTTTGAGCTGCATACTGAACAGAGGAATAAATACTTATAAATTCCAAATTATAAACAAATACTCATGGGAAATAGATTTAAAATATGTATAGCTGAGCAAGTACACCAAAGCGCGAGGGTATAAAGCGTAGCTTTTGGGAGGTAAACCATAATAGTTTCTTATTTTCTGATTCTTTAACTTCGTTTGTCCCTATGCGTGGACATCACAAAAGGCCTATATTTTATATAGAGTAGAAAATTCATTTTTTCCACGGCTTTTGAACTCCATACTAACGAAGGATAAGGAAAAAAAAAGTTTTCTTTACAAAACCAAAGCTTTAAACGCAAGAATTGGGAAAAGGTAGAACAATAGACTATGTATGAGAAAAATCCTTGTTTCTTGTATTCCGTTTTGTATGGGACCGAAAAAAATTCTAATTATTTGTTTCTAAATTCAAGCTTCACAAAATACATCCTCCTAGCTAGGCTGTACACGCGCCTTTACTCCGGGTAAGTTTGTACTGTACGAGTTTCTTATGTGGAATACTTGGGTTTTTTACTTCAGCAGAAAGCCTTTGAAAGCTCTGGCAAGTGAATATTCAGTGAAGCAGATTGCAATATTTCGGCGCTATTCTCTTATGTTGAGAAAATCATTACACATTAATTAACTGTATAATGAAGGCTGTTACAAAAAGAACTGTATTGTAAGTAATAAATATGTGATAAATATCGATAATAATTTAAGCACTAACACAATTATTCAATTCTATCGCCTAAATAACGGTTGTTATTAATCTTTGAGACGAAATAAAACAAAACATATAATAAATATATTTAACTATTTTATTTCGGTTTTATAAAAAAAAAAAATCGGCAAAATAGGAATTGTGGGTAAAAAAAATTCTACCTTTTTTTACCTATTTTTATTACTACCTCTAAAAACCTCTAATTGGTCTTCTCTGTTTTACTTTTAATGTTTATTATAATGATTATTTGACTGTTGGTTTTCCTATAAAAAAAAAAAATTTTGTAAAATGGTAGTAAAAAAAAATTGTTCGTTTATCCTATGAATATATCAATATTTTGAACTAAAACATTACGTTCATAACGATAGCACAGTTCTGCCATCCCTCGACGGATACAAGAACAGTAAGTACATTAATTAAATATCGACAGAATCAAGAGGTTTTGACTTTAAAAAATAAGTTAGTAAGGATATTAGTTTTCAAATGATTCGTTTATGCAATGCATCAGAAGAGCGAGTATGAAAGTTTCTAGAAAGAAAAAGGTTTAGTGAAATGCATTAGTTTCATAAAGAATTTTATCTTTTTCTCAGTGAAGCACAAAACGTTTCATTTTCATAAGTGCATATTCTTGGCGCAAGTTGCACATTGGGAGCGTCCAACGCAGAGAACTGCATAGAAAACCTGCTCCATAACTATGAGATTAAACATGGTGAAATACAAAACATGAAGAATTGATTAAGTGATCGTACATAAGTGCCATAAGATTGCGTATCACTAATGTCCTTTTGTTGTGTGAATTCTCCAAAACGTTTGACCTTATTTACTAACTGCTAACCCCAAGAAGGCAGATAAAGGAATAATTATACTTTTGGTGAACTCTAGTGCATCATTCCATGTCCCATAATTCTGACGTATTACTGTCTCTACATTCTAAGAGTTAGCATATCGGATGAAATGCGAAATAATTATACTACTACTACTAACTTCCCTTATCCATACCCAATGGCGCATAGGGCACTGCGTTGGTACGCCAAGTGCAGTGTATTTTGATCATTTTATTACGCGAAGGTAGGATGATCAGTCTTACGCTTCATTACTAGTCCAAGGTATCAAACATGAAATATTAATATGAAATTCATATTGACCCCCTACGGGAATCTAACCCGCGACCGCATGCAAAGAAGCCAAATGCGCTACCACTATGCTGAGAGGCGGAAAAATAATAATATTGCTGCTAATAAAAATACTTGGTTATACTCCACTTGTATTTCTTTCGCCAAATAACCTGAAGATGTAACAGGAGGAAAGCGCTGATTGGTGAGAGATATGAGTGTACCAAGTATTTTTATAATTGAATCATGAATTCCATCGAGTATTGTCAATAAAATTTTTAATCAAATATATTCTTCAAACACGTAAATATTTACTTATAACAGTAAATTTATAACTTTTTTGTAACTCAGTATTAGTATCAACTTTGCTGAGACAAAAACAGCATACCTTCACAATCGTGTGGTGTCGTGAGGTCATATATTTGTTTTTAAATGTGTTTTTCCTCGTGAGAAAAATAAATAATAATCGCAAGTACCTATAATATAAGACATAACATTGTTGGTCACATAACCATAACAAGATAACAACAAATTAACAACAACAGATAGAGACACATCACGAGCGAAATGAATGTGTATCCTGCAAGGAAAAAAATTATCGTTGAATTGTGAGTAACCAAAAAGAATTAATCATGCTACGTCCTGTGGTACACATAGTCTCTGAATACATATTATATATATATATACATTTGGGTGTCCCAGATTTTTCAAATTGAGTATTATTTAAAAAAGATTGAAAAAATTTGAGGCCTTGTCGGCACGAGTTAAAATCATTGTACAAATATAAAATTTCGTATGTAAATAGGCCATAGTAATTGCAAAAAAGATAGAGGGTATGAGTTTTCAAAATCGAAAAAAAAATTTTTTTGGTCATATATGGGACACACCCTAATATATATATATATGGCAATCGTCCGTCTTCGGAAGACGATGTAAATGCGGCACTGATTAGAAGGGCAGCCGAGAAAAGCAGCTTCTCTGGTGACTGAAGTCCTATACGAGACCTGCACATTCGACCACATCTCTCACACCTCCAGGTTGTGGGGGGGATCCAGTTGGTAGCTGCTTCGCTCGCTGTCTTCTTAGTCTAAAATTCTCCAGCCAGATATCGTCATATGCCGCTCTGCCTTCCCTTATCTCCTTCCACCATGGCGTCCTGTCCCTATATCGGTTAAATGTCCCTATAGCTATAGCGGTTAAAATAATATAATTATTGTTTGATAAAGTAAACAAAAAAGATGTATTTTAAATTTTAAAATATGCGGAGAAGATGAAGTGACAGTTTAAACGACTTCCATTTTGATAGCATTGCTAAATCTAGCTATTGCGATTGTATTGAACGAGAATTTGAAAACAGATAGTGGCAAAAGCGGTAATAGGATAATATTCTTGGCGCAGTTAGCTGCGGTTAGAGTGCGACGGATTTAGGAACAATCGTGGTAGTGTTTACGTAAACAAAATTGTAATACTGAGTATCATTTTGAGTATTTCCAAATACTTGCACACGGATCTAAAATTTTTCAATAACGAAAGTATCGACATCAATTGTTTATGTTTATATCTCAACACAGAATATGAAGCCTTTTAGATATTCGATCTCTTTCAGGGCTATGAAGTATTATTGGGGGGGTTGAGTGACTATTTAAAAGTTCTGTAAACCCTGGAATACCTTAATTCTCGCGCTTGAAATACGCAATTTAAACTCTGTTAAGATATCATCAATAATACAGGGCATAATATGTATTACATTGATAAGTTATTTGGATAACTAAGGTGCGCAAAGCAGTTTTTTTGTTGTTGTGAAAATCGCCTTAAGAGCAATTTACAAAAAGCCAACTTGTCTTGCAATTGCCAAGCGTTTGGACTATTAATAATACTTCTATTACGATTACTTTCTAACAACATTTTTGAAATGAATACAAATACTTGAAGACAAATTACTGGATTATACCCATGCTGGGCTGATATCAGATTTTATTGATATCCCAACAGAGACAGAGAAACTCTGGAAACGATTACTTTCCCTTATCCGTACATAATAGTGCATGGGGCGCTGCATTGGTGCACCAAGTGCAAAGTGTCTTGATTATTTATAAATAATATTATTAGCATAACTTACAAGCACATAAGTGTTGGGATATCAAAAACAATAGTGCTAGGTCATGAGCTTTCCTAAACCTGTCATACTCTAGCTGTGTGGGTATGTTGGGGAGAGGGATGGTAGATCGGGGATGGTAGATACCGGGTACTGGTACTAGTGTGGGCCAAACCGGAGCACTGAACTTGCGATATATAAATAGACTTTTTATACTGCGCCACTGTTAATCAAAGGGATTTCAAAACGACATATTATTTAGAGCGGATTAAACTTCAGAATTAAGAATTATAGCGTTTATTTGAACGTGATCGCTTAGCTTTGAGGCGGTGTGGTTATTTATTTATTATTCAGACAATTTATAAAGCGCTGTTTTCGCGAAAAATCGCCTCAAGAGGTACAAAAAGAGGCTAGATCTCAACTCGTCCAGCAGCTGCCAAGCGCATTTACGGTTGGAGAATTCTAGCCTCTCATTAGAAATATAAACAGATTTGGATTATATCAGCTAGAAAATTACATAAAATTATGTAGTTAGGTATAGCAATAATTAGTTGGTAAAAGTGTTTTTGTAACTTATTTTCACTAAGTAGAGTAGGTAAGTATGCAGGAGGCTAGACAACAATCCATCTAGCAGCTTCAAAGCGCATGGACGATTGAGGATCCAGCCCCCTTTATACTACGAATTTACACTGTGTGTAACATATACTCCACATAGGGATGATGATGAATGTTATATATATTGTACATAGTATACTCAAGTTAATAGAATAAGTTCAATACAAATAAATCAAGTGAAGTGGTCTCACTGTTTCACACAACACTATCGAGAGGTGAAAGGAAGCGATACACTAGTTCAGTATAAGAGTACCAAAAAAGAGAAAAAAAATCAACAACAGTTCTCTTGTCAGAATCCCCCGGGACTGGAACAAGTTCGATAGGAGAGGAGAGAAGAAAAAACAATGTTTTGTTCTTGTCACTGAGAAAGTCTCAGGACTCTGAGAACTTCACAATGTTATTATTTCTCCTACAAGGAAGTACTGAGTAATAAAAGGAGAAAGAAAGAAAACCCATTTCACGTAGAAATACGAACGCGTATTGTCATTACAGAATAAAAAGTTCGCTAATGACTGGAGATAAAAGAGTTAGGGATACATTAAGCTTTTTAACAATAGTTTAGATTCTGGCAAATACAGATGTGCTAAGCGTTATAATCTAAGATCAATCAGGCAGAATATTGCGTTAAAAAAAATTGAAATTAATATGGACCTTTGAAACTTTTATATTTGTGATTTGTTTTTTGTAAAACCTAAAAAAATAATTTAAAATGAATATACGATAAGGACAGTCATGCGAATACAGGTAACTGACTGACGTCATGAGTTTTTCTGAGAACAAGAATAAGCGATACTTAATTAATTATAATGTATTTTTAACAACAACATTTTGAACGAATACAAAAGCTTGTAGACAAATTACTGGATTATACCCATGCTGGGCTGATATCAGATATTATTGATATCTCGGATGAACCTTACCTACACCAATAAAGTTAGATTGCCAAAAAAAATGCTTAACTATCTTCTCAACATATGTCACTATAGTGAAAAAATATTAAAATCTGTCGAAAAACCAACTCGCATGTGGATTCTTCTGTACAAACTCAACATATATAGAAGTTTCAAAAATTTGTCATATATGGTTGTCAGATGATAGGCGGAATGGGGAATGTTGTAATACATCAAGAGGCCACTTAACCAGCCAATGACAGGTCATAAGCCCTGTAAACGCCTAATATACCCACATTCGTTTCCAGAGTTTTCTCTGTCTCTGTTGAGATATCAATAATAATTATAATGTCGTTAGATTCATCACCAAATAGGTATTCTCGGATTTACAGACAACATGTGGCCATAGTATAAATCGTTCGACATCCGGCGCAAGTGAATTTTCTATCAGTATACAATTTATTATTGTGTACAAAATAATACGGTATATTATCGTTCATAATGCAACTGCAATATGTTGAAATCAAACAATAAAAAAAGTATTTACCCTTAAAAGGAAGACCCTTGGCGGCCTCCGTAGCTTAATGACTAAGACGCTGGATTCACGACACGGGTTCGATTCCCGGTGAAATCAATAAAAATTTAACAGTGATTTTTCTCAATACTGGGTATTTGTGATGTTATTCCTCTCTGTAATTGGGTCTCCTGGCCTGTTGAGGTGGTTAAAGTAAAATAATAATTTAGGCTTATTTGAGCACTTTATGTATATCATCTAGCCAAATCTATTAGATACCTAATACTCATTAGACATAATTATTTTTTCTTACGATTCTTCGTTCAATGTGATCAGCATCCATCGTACGAAATTCAGAATGATTCTTACCTGAAAAAAAATAAAAGAAATTTAGTGAATTACAAAATAGAATAAAAAAAACATTTGAATGTGTACAAATTTAGTGAATTACAAAATAGAATAAAAAAACATTTGAATGTGTACAAATACTTGTAGACAAATAATATTACTGGGTTATACCTATATTTAAAAACTAGTTTGATCCTCCAAGAATATACCCATGCTGGTCTTGAATCAATCGTTATTGATATACAGAGAAGCCCTGAAAACGAATATTACGGGTTATAAGCCCCGTAAATGCCTAGATAACAGGCGTTTACAGGGCTTATGACCTGTCATATGCTTCTCAGTCTCTATTGAGATATCAATAAATAATGATAAAGAATATTTTATTAATAAATTCAAATGAACCATCTAATGAGGTTGCCATCTGATTATTTACTATTCCTCGAGTACCCAAGAAATGGCGCTTCCTTGGGACTACGGCAGTAAAGAATTTCACACACGGCAGACGAGTGTGAAAATATGACTGAATGTTATGGCGCGGCGGTAGAAATAGAATTGCAGATGAAGGTAACTAGTCAGTTCCCACTCCTCGGTCGGCGCACATTTAAATGTGCATAAATTTCAAATCGGCTGCTCTCGTCGGCAGCAAGTTTTGGAAGTTCTTTCGGAGTAAAAAGTTTACAGAAACATTGTCATTCAATTATGCATAGAGGCCACTTTAGGTATTGTCTGAGAAGTGCTACATTATTTAGCGCCACGGCTCTCTAATGTTCGGACTAGAGGGCTTTTATTACTAATTCATGGAAATAAAATTTGTGCGTATAAATATATGATGCGACTGTGTCTGGTTGTAGAAGTCGAGGAAGGCCGAGAAAGACATGACATGATCAATTTAAACAAGTGCTTGAAAGTGGGCATGTAAGAAGTCGGAATAATCGACGTGCGTGCATGAGAAGATGTATGAATGTGGAGGAAGCAAGGAAGCATTGGCGGCTACCCCTATAGGTCAAAGGGTCAATGACCTCCCAAACTTGAGGACCCATATTTAAAAATATAAAAATTTAAAAAAAAAAAATAATAATAAAAAAAAAAAAAAACTATTTTATCAACCTACATAAAAATACAATAGGTTAAATGTAAAGCATCATAAATAAACACCCATATTTAAACAATAAAATTACTGCCAACTTGCGCATCAATAATAGTATACGAGTTGAAAAATCAACTCGCGGTCAATTTTTGTATTGACCGCGAGTTTCTGTAGGTATCCCATACAAACAGTGATATGTCAAATTTCTTATCTCTAATCTCAGTATCAAAACATAATACGGCTTAGGGCATTGCCGCGCGTGAAATAGGTATACTTGCAGCAGTTCATAAGAATAAGCGGGATACAATATCGTTATTCTGCATGAGAAGACAGAAAGAGACATCAAATAATACGCTTATGTGTCATCCTCTAAGTGCGAGAATTACACAATACTTCTTTAGCGAAACAATACCCTTATTGTGTCTGGCTTTTGTTGGCATAGCGGTATAAGTTTTTTTTACGAGTTATGAAAGCAGTTTTACCCTTTAGTGTCTTAGGAAAGTTAAGTTAAGCTATAGATCTGGGAGTAGTTGTATAAAATGTATATCCTAATGGTTATTTTTAAATAAGTAAATTTTATAAGATGAAATTCGACAACATGAATAACTTAAAATGGCCCTTTAAAATGAAATATGTGACATATTTCCCTTTTATTTCGACTACAATATCTAATAAACACGTGTTATAGTTTTAGCCTTGGTTTATCTGCTTTATCATAAACAAAGACATTTTTCGATGTTTGTCATTATCAGTTCTCGGCATAGTTTTGACGAGAGAGCGATGTACCTACTTCCTGTTTTAAATATTGATTAATCGCTCATATTTAGGGCATTTCGGGTTTTTTGCATATCAGGTAGAAAGAAGTGAAGGTAAATTTTGATTATATTATGTATAATATCATATTTATTTTGGACTATTAGAAATATTGTTTAGTGTTTGTAGTGAAAACCCGTAAAAACTTATTTAGTAACATTGCGTAAATAAATAGTGTTTTTATAAAAATATTCAAGATGAATTCCGTCAGTGAAATTTTAAAAGAAATAGCATCAAAAAAGAGTTCAAATAATAACATTGGGATGACCATATTAGTCTTGAATAAAGTGCAAATAACGAAAGAAAAAAACAAAGATTTAAAAATATTTTTTAATACTAAAAGTTACGATTTAAGGACAGAAAAAATTGATTTCATTTACAAAAAGTATTTAATAAAGTCTTGTAAATAGTGTGAATCTATGTATCAGTATCTCCATTTGAGTTATTAAATTTAAACTAAAGTTACAAGTTAAACCAAAAACTGTATTTGTGCATTGAAATGGATCCATATGAATGTAAGTAACCATTTTTTTTTGCGTATAGGTACTCAATTCGGATTTCTTAAATATGTATAAGAATTTTTTTTAAATGACCCCCGTTTTGAACTCCTAAAACCGCCACTGAAGAGAAGTATGCCAGGACAGAGTGGTGTGGCGTTCTATCCTCTCTGCCTACCCCTTCGGGGAAATGGCGTGATGGTTAGTTAGTTAGTTAGTTAAACAAATCGTGTTGGTAACATTCCATCCACTTGGCTTAGGAACTATTTTTGTTTTGTACTCGAAGCTTTATTGTAGAGATCGATAGCTTTGTTGACAAATAACGACGGTGCTCTGTATGTCACACATATATATATATATATATTAGTGATTCCGCCAAGGTCACGTGGCTTTATTTTGCTTTTATTTAAACATTTCGTAAATAACAGAAAAAAATAAACGCTTTAATTCAAAACAATACTCCGATTATCTAAATTCAAACAAACACATAACTTTCCACGAGTAACCAAAAACTAAATGTATTAATGAATTATAATACGTAATTTAATTTTTCATTTCAGAATTCAGTTAAATTGATATTTGTTTTTATTAGATGTACGAGCACCAACTTGCAATGGATTAATATAAATGTTTGAGAATAATATAGGAGTAAACCTTTGCTGGAATTAAGAATTTGTTAAATTTATTATAACAAATTCACGCATCTCCGTATAAGTAAATCAACTTTTAAAGACGCGTGAATAAATAATTTAATGTTTATTATAATACAATAACAGCGATAAGAACATTTCATCAATACAATATATTTGTAATTGCGAAATGCGTAAAAAAACAAGCCCCGCAAATTCAATAAATTGAAAATCCCTAATATTTGATACGAGCCAATGGCGGTAAATTGATTCAGTCACTAAACGCCTCGATAACTTATTTTAGACGCGGATTATTTTCCGCGTTGATGTCGGAGACACGGAAGGACGGAAGTAAAGTGGCGGAAAGCAAATAGTCGAGATAAAGTGGCAACAGTGGGCCTGGAAGGGGGCAGGGGCGGTTTCCCGGAGGAAAATGAGATTACCTCGGGAGGACTCGCGCCCCGCGCCCCCACAACTAGACACTACTCACTTCTCTACACTTCCCGCCAGAACACCACAGGCAGTGTAAATGGGATTCTAGATGAAAATTGCCACACAATCGAATAATTGCAGCGCTTTAGAAATAAGATATTTTATATTTACCATGTTCTTGTAAAAAAAACTAGGTAGGTACTACAATAAAGCGGGTAGTAATGATAACTGTTTACTAATACGACAGTTTTTATTGAGTCAAAAATATGAAAATAAGATGTAAATGTATGTTGAAAGTGCGGATAAGAAAAGTAGTAGAACTATGCTGAGGGTCATTGGCGGCTACCCCTATAGGTCATAGGGGTCAATGACCTCCCAAACTAGAGGACCCATATTTAAAAATATAAAAATTTTAAAATTAAAAAAAAAAAAAATTAAAAAAAAAACTATTTTTTCAACCTACATAAAAATACAATAGGTTAAATGTAAAGCATCATAAATAAAACACCCCATATTTAAACAATAAAATAACTGCCAACTTGCGCATCAATAATAGTATACGAGTTGAAAAATCAACTTGCGGTCAATTTTTGTATTGACCGCGAGTTTCTGTAGGTATCCCATACAAACAGTGATATGTCAAATTTCTTATCTCCAATCTCAGTATCAAAACATAATACGGCTTAGGGCATTGCCGCGCGTGAAATAGGTATACTTGCAGTCATAAGAATAAGCGGGATACATATCGTTATTCTGCATGAGAAGAAAGAAAGAGACATCAAATAATACGCTTATGTGTCATCCTCTAAGTGCGAGAATTACACAATACTTCTTTAGCGAAACAATACCCTTATTGTGTCTGGCTTTTGTTGGCATAGCGGTATAAGTTTTTTTTACGAATTATAAAAGCAGTTTTACCCTATAGTGTCTTAGGAAAGTTAAGTTAAGCTATAAATCTGGGAGTAGTTGTATAAAATGTATATCCTAATGGTTATTTTAAAATAAGTAAATTTTATAAGATGAAAATTCGACAACATGAATAACTTAAAATGTCCCTTAAAATGAAATATGTGACATATTTCCCTTTTATTTCGACTACAATATCTAATAAACACGTGTTATAGTTTTAGCCTTGGTTTATATGCTTTATCATAAACAATGACATGTTTCGATGTTTGTCATTATCAGTTTCTCGGCATAGTTTTGACGAGAGAGCGATGTACCTACTTCCTGTTTTAAATATTGATTTATTGATTAATCGCTCATATTTTGGGCATTTCGGGTTTTTTGCATATCAGGTAGAAAGAAGTGAAAGTAAATTTTGATATTATATTTGTATATTATCATATTTATTTATGACTATTAGAAATATTGTTTAGTGTTTGTAGTGAAAACCCCGTAAAAACTTATTTAGTAACATTGCGTAAAATACATAGTGTTTTATAAAAAATATTCAAGATGAATTCCGTTAGTGAAATTTTAAAAAGAAATAGGCATCAAAAAAGAGTTCAAATAATAACATTGGGATGACCAATATTAGTCTTGAATAAAGTGCAAATAACGAAAGAAAAAAACAAAGATTTAAAAATATTGTTTAATACTAAAAGTTAATTACGATTTAAGGACAGAAAAGATGATTTCATTACAAAAAGTAGTTAATAATTAGTCTTGTTAATAATAGTGTGAATCTATTCTATCAGTATCTCATTTGAGTATTTAATTTAAATAAACTAAAGTTATAAGGTAAACCAAAAAACTGTATTTGTGCATTGAAATGGATCCATATGAATGTAAGTAACCATTTTTTTGTTTGCGTATAGGTACTCAATTCGGATTTCTTAAAATATGTATAAGATCAAGAATTTTTTTTTTTAAATGACCCCCCAGTTTTGAACTCCTAAAACGCCACTGCTGAGGGTAGTCATTTGTATTAGATTAAATATTTTATTTTTTATAGCTAATACATCATTGTTATTTGAGGATTTTTAACTTTATATTTTACGCATTATTTTTTATTATTTTATTAAGTCTTCTTGAAATTATACAATTTTGTTATAACTCTACTTAAAACCTCTTAAATATTTTCTCGTACTTTTCAGGCTGATTTGAAAAGTGAAAATCGGATAAATAAACCTAGTACCTATTTGTAAATTCCAAAGCTTCTTACTCTCAGAAGTATGCAGGATTGCTCTCATAAAGCTGAGACTAGAAACTAACGGGGCTAGTAGTAAATAATTCCGAGAGAAGAGAAAGCTTTTATCGTAAACTGATCTCCTTTGGGAAACACCTGATAGGTACTTAATATGAAACGTCCCTTGCCATAATTTTATGATTATGGATAAAAACGGGCAGATATCAGATGGTTAATAAAAATATTAAAACAATTATTTTTATACATTTATATTATATTCAAATATTACTCATTCATTTTTAGGTCCATAATTTAATACGTCATTATTAAACAAACAAGAACATACTATTTTATAATGGAAATATGTACTAGTATTTACCATCTTCGATTCTGATTATAACAGGTAAATTAGAAATTAATTACTCGAAGGCGGATTTTTAAAATGCTTTGAGCTTGTAAATAAAACGTAAAAATTATTGATGAATGTAATAACAAAAAAACATCATTTGGGGTAACAGAACGACAAAGCCAATCAAACGACTGTGGAAATACACAAACACACAAAATATAAATTACTAAATAATATTTATTGTAAGTATTAAGTATTGGAACATGGCAGAATAGAAATCTATTTACACAGTTGTTGTTAGCATCGCCACAAAACAATATTAATACATAATGTATTAGCCGGGAAGCATTATTACAGTAAATACAGGTAAGGTATTTATTTTATTTTGCCTTTATATTCTGTATTAATCCCGCAGGGGAGTAAATGAATTCCAATTACGAATTTCAGTTGGTTGGACATTAAATAAACATAAAATGCATAGAATAACGCGATAGGAATATTTACGATATTAGAAACGATATCAAAATAATTTTTATCCCGCTAGGGGTAAATTTAGGATGAGCATAAATTTTCAGGGCGATTTGCGCAAATTACACAGAGCAATGAAAGGATAATGTTACAAGTCAATCTTGAAATGAGCAAAACATAAAAAGTAAACATATACGCCAGGCTTTGCTGGAAATTCCGATCGGATTGTAGTAATTTCACAGTAAACAATGAAGCTGGGGTAATAAATTCATCACCGATATAGTAGGAACACGATAATATCGGTATTGGTACCCTTATTCCCGAGCTAACTCGGAGATAAAATCCCTGTGAGGAGAAATAATTGAATGGTCGATTAAAAACAATTTTCTACGGAAAACTTTCATATCGTAAATCTTTTCTTCATTACATCTTCTCGGAAAGGAAATTTAACGAAACGATTTCATTTTTAAACGTTTATTAAACATGTCATTTTCAGCGTTAGGGGCTTTTGCACTGAACGCGAGATATTATTCATCTGATTCATGTCAGTGAGATGACGATTTATATGAATACACAAAAAAATAGTGGGTCAAAAGGTTCCAAACTGCTGCTTGTAAATAGAAAAGTTAAGTACGAATGTTACACGGGAGGAATAGTTTGCGTTTTATTTTACAACGTGCAAAGCGCAGAAGAAGCGGATTTTTATTATTCCACGTGTACATTATCAAAAAGTATGTTGTTGATTAATGTGTTAGGAAATATGCTCAAACATGGCGCGAATTTAATTATTAGCATGTAATGCTTCTCAGCTCTCAGTCAACCACGTAGTTGTTAACAACATTTTGAACCTATACCAAATTCGAGACAGACAAATGTCTGGATTATTTATGTGGGACTGATTATTATTATTGATTTATCCCAACAAGAGACAGATGAACTCTGGAATTGGTGTGGGTTATTAGGCGTTATACAGAGTAATTATGACATGTCATTTGGCAAACAAAATTGGAGAGACATCTTCTGGCGTCTTCTTGTTAAGTAAGTTATAACGCTCGATAGAGCCTTACATACACATAAAGATAGTAGATGCCCAAAAAATGCTTGAAATCTTTCTCAACAAATGTCACTAGAGAGAAAAAATATTAAAAACTATTAAAATACTAGTCGAAAATTAGCTCAAAGTGGATACTTCTGTTAAATCAACATTATAGTAGTTTAAAAAATTTGGACATTGATGGTTGTCAGAAATTGGATGGGGCGATGCCAATGAAGGTTCATATATTAGCCTGTAAACGCCTAGTTAGACACACATTTCAGTTCCAGAAGTTTCTCTGTCTTGTTGGGATATCAATAATACTATGATATCAAGCCCGAGTGGGTTATCCAGTAAATTGTCTAATTAGTTGTTGTTTTCTTTCAAAAATGGTGTTAAAAATTGAATTTCTGATGATTAAACAATAAATTCTGAATGATATTTGTACCAGGATGCAGTTATTGAAGAGTGATGAAGGCAAGAGAAAGAAGCTTTTGTATCTTAACAGAATTGAGAAAACTGGGAATCCGATCCGGGGAAAGTTTCCGGTAAAAGTTGGTAGAACAATATAACCAGCCAGCACCAGCGGCAGCGGTAAGCAGCCGCCGTACTATAAATTGAATTAATGTCTTTGGGAGTGCACGTAAAAAAATAGTTCAAAATAGTAAAAAAGTGTAGTTTGAAAATATTTACAAAGGGCAAAATGCATTTTTTCAGGCGGTCGGTGGAATGACTGGAGCAAAACGACCGATAAATAGTAGGTACGCTCTAGAAATTGATCTTCGCTCCATCGCGTTGCCTTTAAAGATTTATGAAACATCAAGTTTGATAGGCGCCATTTGGTCAAATAACATGCAAGGCGCTTTGCCACGCGCGCTTCATTAATGTCAAATATCATACGCAACTCTTCCTGAAATATGTGAAACAATTCATCGTCCCGATCAATATGCTATGTATTTACGTACACGCTTCGTTAAAAATTTTGTTGAAATGTTTAGAATTTTAGACTGAGCTATATTCAAAAAGTTTTCAATGAAATCCCCGGAGAAATGAAAGAGGAATCTGTCGTAATCTTTTTGAATCGTTTCATTTAAGAGCAAAGTATAATCGCTTAAACCGCTTGAAATAAATTATGAAAAGTATTAACATTATTCCCCCCCAGTAGATACTCGAGAAGTTTATTTTCTACGGAGATGCTATTGTTTCACTGGATGCTGCGACGAAGATACAATCCTACATAAATCTTTTCAATTCTTAGGCGATTTAACTTCACTATAAATGGGAGATGTACGAAAGCGGCGCGGTTGTAGAACGGATTTTGATGCCACTCAGCCTTAAACTCGAGTGAATTATGTATATTTTAAATAGAATATAAATAAATAAGATTATGTTATAATTATGGTTCCAAATATAGTCAATATTGTGGCTTCCTATAAAACTATCTGAATGGTCAATACGAGTTTCTTTTCCAGATGCAAGGGGCGCAATGGAATAAGATTTATTCGTAGATACAGCTATAGTTATTTAAGTTTCAGCGGTATAGATACTAGGTTGATATAGATACTAAGTATTAGTTGATAGAAGTTAAAGAGATGTAGTGCGACTAGGACACATTTCAGATAAGGCTGCAAGTAAAGTCTCTCGTGCCAAATAAAGGCGGGAGAGACAACAATGGCTGAATCCCAGAAATCCATCTTGCTGTAGGCGACACAATGGAAGGCCTCGCAAGATGGCGGAGCTATAAAGGGCCGGGACAATGTGGGCTGGGTGCAGGCAGCGGGAGATATTGCCTGAAAACTTGCCGCGGATGCAGGGAGGATCTCCGAATGTTCGCGGGTTGGTGGAAGATAAATCTACGTTTAGCACTAACGACCTCTTGACTCGGCTCTTTACATAAATTCACAAAGTTATTACCATTCATGTAAGTATAAGTAAGAATTCAATGTATTTATTACTATATAAGAATACTAACCGAACGATTTTAAAAGAAGGTATTAACTGACCATCACGCCATTTCTCTGAAGGGGTGGGCAGAGAGGATAGAAGGCCAAAACATTCCACTTTCAAGTATTGCATAAACGTATTACGTTACAAAACTTTATACCTCCATGAGCCACGGTCAAGCATATTCGACCCAATCATAGTTTTTTTTTTTTCGAATGAACAAGACTCAAAATAAGAATGGAAATATATAAATAAGGGTAGAAATTACAAATTGAAATGCGATTCAACTAAAATGAACAAGCGCCGATAATCGGAGAAAAAACAACGTTTTCCACTCTCGTATCAATATTCGTGTCCGGAATATATTCTGATACTGATTTGCCAATACGAGTATTCCCTCTCCTGATCCTGGTGTGTTTCGCATCAGTAGATTCGAGTTTTTTATAAAATTTATATTTGAAAGTCAAAAAACGCTTGTCACGTCCGACGACAGCGTTCGTCCATCTCCGAAATTATGTTTTGGGGATTTCGTGCGAAACTGAAAATTTTAACGTGTTTTTTATATCAAGTTCGATGAGCAATTATAGGATATTTTTATTATTTCTATTTAGAATTTAGATTGTGGAGGATAGGTACTAGTAATGATATGACGAATCAATTCCGTTGTAATTTTATGAGCCATTCGGTGAACTGTTTGGTCCTAAATTTCATAAGGACCGAAACCGTAAATTTAACTATCACGGAGAATACTGCAATAAAAATGAAATTGAAAAAGGAAACGGAACGAGCAAAAAGTAATAGCGGAAATAATAAAATAGAGTGGAACCCCGAATTAATTTTACTTCCTTATAATTTAACGTTTCGCGAATGTTTTATGATCTTGCAAAAGAACCAATATAAAGATTAGGATAATACTACAGCTTTAGTATTACGAGTTTATTGCTGTTGGGAAAACAATAAAGGAGTCGGGAAATACGGACGTCCTCGAGCAGCATAGTTCTTTGAGTAAAATGAAAAGCGACAGAATCGCTTCGGCTAAAATATATCTAAATACAAAACTGCTGATAAAAGAGTGGTAATAAGTAGGTACTCTCGCAATCAGTCAGTTGTTAAAACGAGGTATATACGAGGTACACTGTAAGGAATTCATTTACCCCGAATACTTTCAGATGAATCACAACAGCCAACAGCCCATTCAAATAAAAATGAAAAGCAAAGAATTACCAAATCCAAGAAAATCTCCAAAAAACGTTCACTCGGGAGCCGAAGAATTAAAAGTCGTACAAAGGCACCACCTATGTGGTAACTTCCTTCGTGCAAATGACACTTGGAATTGAATTCTCAGGAAACTCGATGTTTTCTAAAGACACGTTTGAAATATTATCGCTCAAGTTAACAGCCCTCTGGTAAAATGTTCTCTACTACAGTGTGATAAACAAATACTTGAAGCGGGAAAATAAAATTGAGAAAATGTCGTATTAGGCGGATAGGTGAGGGAATAAAACAGAATGTAAAGGGAAATCTTAAAAGAAGATTCGTTTGAATTGCGGTGTTGATGTTCGACTCGATGATTCTCGGGTTAGTGGTAGGTAGGTACAATCGCTTTGTTGAGAGGATAATATAATATGCATTTAGATTATGCGTGAGTGAGGAAATCTCTCACCGTGAGAGCTCTTCCTTAAGTAAGTTTGATATTCAACGTACTCCCGAAAGTTACCATTAGATGGAAAAGGTAATAAAACTCAAAGGGAAACGAGTAAAGGCAACTTTCGGTTTCGGGTATTCGCAAATTAGGCAACCGCTCGAATGTAGGAACCACAAAGCACCGAGCATTTACAAATTACAATAAAACCCCAACTCCAAAAAGAAAAACGGCATTTAAAACATTTTAACCCGTATTGTCAAAATGCGGGGATTTTACTCATAAATCATATCTTGAATGCGACGAGGAAAAAAACACGAATAAGTACTGGGTTACTTATGGAAACAACGTATAGATATTGAGGAAGTGTGTAGGTACTAACAAGAAAACCTGTATTGAATTGGATTACAGGGCGGATTCTCATTCTATTCTAGAAAAGCATCTGGGTCGAGATTATTGCGGAGCGTGATGTTCCTTTTAGTGGGCATGAGAATACGGTTCGGTAGAGATCTCTCTCGCGATTTGAGCCCAACTCGCGAGGAAGATGTGGTTCACAATAAATAATGAATGATGAATGTAGCGGAGTACTCGGAACAGGGATTCACCCTTTATCGCTGTTGGCATATTTACATTTTCCTGAGTTCTGGCTAGAGGCGGGGGAGGGGAAGGGAAAGCGCTTGCGGATAACAGTGATTTGCGGTTAATCTGTATAAATCGTTTACGGCAAACTCGCCACACGGATGTTTTAAAGATTTGGGCGACGCCGACGGGTGACGGAAAGGTTTACCAGTTTTTAAGGGCGTTGGCATAAATCTCGAATAAATGACGAAAGTTTGAGAAAAACTCTAAAATATTTTTAACGATTCAATCCTCGTATATTTAAATTTTGTTTAAAAGTTTGAAAATCGGAGAGTGTGTGTAAATAAAAATATTCTTCAAATAAAATACAAGATATGAAAATACGGTGACTTAATGTAGCCCTTTATACCGGAGGTCGATTTACAAGCTTCTTAAAAGCCTAAACCTAAAACATCGGCGGGCTAAAGTGTATTAGTGAGGGCCAAGCAGGGGGCATGACGGCGGCGTGGGGCAGGGGGCGGGGCGCCCCCCAAATGAGATTTACCCGGGAAGGGAAAATGGAGATGAGAAAGAGTTTGTCGTCAAATTGCCAACCCGAGACATGAAAGGGCTACTTTTTGTACGCGGGGTAGGAGAAACACGTGGTCTTAAAGATAAAATAAATAGCATACTCGTACATATTACGATGAATTCAGGAATTACATGGGAGAAGATTTCGCGCAGAACTCACATTAACAAAATAAAGAAAATGATGTCAATCGTAATGTCGAGGTTGCAAAATCTCATTTTCCACTAAGAAACAATAGTTATTGCAAAATATTATTGTGAATAAATTAAAAACGACGGAGCAGAGTTTATTGTAGAGAAATGTAATATTGAATGCAACGGATATTCATATTGCAACAAATTACCAAAATTTGCTGCAATATGCGAAATAGATTATTGCAAAATTATTGGACGAAGCAGAAAATTTATCAAATAGCAAAGCTGATTTTAATAAGTAGGCAACATAATCAAATAACATTCAATTTAATTTGCAATGCTTACCAGTATACAAAACACATTCCACTTTTTTTTAGTAATAGAAATATAAGAAATCATAATATAATGGAATATTTTCTGGATTATTATGCCATGTTCTAAAGCTTTTTGCTTTCAACGATTCAGAGCATACTAGAGCGACCAAAATCTGGGCTAATATCGAATCATTTTGGGCGTATTTTTCCCTAATTTATTCTAAAATAGCGAAATCAGTTTTCAAAAACAAAAAAAAACAGCGAATCTCACGCGGCAACGTACACAACATTCAATTTACTACACATTCTTAGTGATATATTTTAGTAAAGCTAATGTTTCAAGGTTGTTTACTTTAGATATGTATTATTTGACTGCGAAAAAATAGAATTATAATTTAGTTGTAAATTTAGTTGTAACGGAATGATTCAAGAAGATACTTACTATATTATGTAATATTACGAACAAAAAATGTATTTTCGTGCAAACAATCAACAAATAAATTAATACCTAAATAAATAATCAATCAGTATCGGTACATGCAGTATAATTCCAAGCACATGAGACTCATTACTCATTACCAAAAAATAATCGTAGAAAAAAGTACGTAAAAACTACCTAAGCGTAAACAGCTCGTTTTTTTCGTCTCCCGGAAACTTTTTACTTGGCAAGTTGAGAGATATCCCTTCTGAATCATCAATTCAATCAAGTCAATATTATTATAAAATAAAAATTAAGGGATATCAATTTGTCAAAAAATCTTTGCGCTTGAAGTAGGTACACTTACCTTATTTACGAAAAACAAATAAATAAATAAGGCAATATCACGTGAAAAAATTGGTGTTTTAAAAAGTAAAAAACAGGTTTATAACATTTATAGATAAGAACATCTTAATAATTCATTAAAAACACTACGGACAGACTTTAAAATACGGACGTTTTAGAAATAAATAGCGCTGGAAAAAACGCCATTGGCTAAATTCTTAAAGAAAACATTCTCCGTTATAAATATGTATAGGGTAACTTCAATAGGTACTAAATTAGTGTTAAGTTGTTTTTTTATTGCGCAAAGTTGTCACAATTTTTTTAAGTGTTTCAATTAATAATGTAATAATAATAGAAAAGGCATATGTAAGCTGATTTTTTTACTGTACTACATTTATTTCACTGTACTATTAATAAAAAATATCATATTTACCATTTTTTCCAAATTATTTTTTTAATGCACTGACAGATGGTACCGTAACTAATTCTAGATTATTCCACGCACCCAACTATTAATTTATTGAAGATGTGTTTTCGTGTTGTAATTTATTCACTATCGTTTACAGGAACCTGCTTACGATTAAAGACAGGTAATGATGATATAATTAATAATCAACAGATAACAGTGCTAATCACGCCAGGAATAGGTGTAAACGATTGGGTACAGGCAGCTTAGAGAGAAACTCCCCCCCCGTCAGGGCGTAATAGGCAATTTCAGGTATCAATCTAATCCCTTCATTACCGCCATAAAGTAACATAATGTGACCTCACAGTGTTGGTACGGCCATCAGTCATGTTCCCGGTCCCACGTACTGGAGTACCGACGAGATGAAAGATTAATGGATCAAGAGGAATGATCCATCATCGCTGCTTATCCAAATAGTGAAAAAGTAAAATTGCTTACTTGCGAGAGCACGAAGCGTTTTGTACCAATTTGCTGAACGCTCCCGAAAAAGTTTACCCGAGTTTTGATAAACTGATACAATGTCAATATACGAGAATATATTTACTACTACTACTACTACTACTTTCCCTTATCACTGCATCGGTTCACCAAGTGCAGTGTATGTATATACGCTTCAGTACCAGTCTAAGGTATCACACATGAAATATTAATATGAAAATCACATGTAAATAAATATTTCGTGTTGACCCCCTACGGGAATCGAACCCGCGACCTTATGCACGGTAGCCAAATGCGCTACCACTGTGCTACGAGGCGGATAAATGTATTTAACGGGGAATAAAAATCCTGATTTTTTATACCAACTTTATATACATTTATGCTAATGATATTTAAACATACGTCAGGTTAAATTATATTCTAAAAAACTTCATTTAGAATTCATAGATTGACATTTTTATGGTAAAATTGTGGCTTTAGAAGTGATTGCTATCAATTTATTTTACGATTTTCCAGATTGCATATTTTTCATACTTTTTTCTTAGTATTTTTAAAATACAGGTACTAACATATTTACAATCAAAATGTTAGGCGTTGAAATAAAAAAAGTTGTTTTCAAATGTACAACATTATGTAGGAGGTACCTATGTTTTGTCAGTCCAAAAATATATCTTAAAAACAACTCCAACGTTTGGGTTTTCACGCAAGGGCGACCTCTCGCATCCATCATACTTGTTTGTTTTTAAACGGAGAAAAAAATTACTGAAAAATACTTAGCTAATAGATAATTTAAATTAACGCTTTTTATTATCTAAAGGTAAGGATGATTTTCATTATGTTTGAGACAAGAGGTCGCGATCAACAAATATGAAAGGTCAAATGAGTTACAATATTAATGGCCTTGTACCTAGAACCCGGTGAATACGATGATGCTAAGATTGGCTCTTGATTGTTAAACAATATCAATCAAGGAGAAGTCAGGGGTTAAACAAAGTACAAAACAAATATTAACAAGAAAATACGAATAAATAAAGCAAACATCACCTTAACAAGTGAGGATCGGGATTTTTCGGACCCGGATTTGATAATTCAACAAAATGATTTTGCAAAACATTCAGGACACATAGTGGCCGGTTGGACGCCTACAAATTACCAAATTATCGTATTACGACCGAAGTTTTTACACCGCGGATTGATTTAAAAAAACAGCATTAATTTACAAATGAATAAAAGATGTTTACGTGAACAGTTCAACGCTTGATTCGTTGTATCTGAACTAGAATGATGAAAAAGTAATTTTATTTGATGGAATAATTGAATAATGTAAAAAAAATCTGATCTCATCTTTTGAAAAACATTAGCGATTTTTTTTCCTAAGTAGGTAAAATACTCACTGTAAATTATTAAGGATAATTTAAAGAAAATATTTTTTGTGTAATTACAACAATAAGTTATTACGTTGGCGCGGATAATCAAATCAAAACACAGTAATTACAGCATCATATGTTTTCATATTTTCAGCATTTAAATCTACATCATCTCATGGGTAAAAGATGTTAATATGTTTTATTACTTATGATTGATTTTTTTATAGTCATATTGCTAATGGATTTCAAGTTGTTTTTCAGAGATAATATTCCATTACATAATGATAAGTTTGTATGACTTTGACTGTGATATTAGTACATATGAATAAAACAAAAAACACGAAACATACATCTACGTTACTGCAGTTTGTTAATAAACATATTAAAGGGTGACTTTGAACTTTAGAAGTAAGAAAAAAAAATTGAGATAAAGAATGTTAATGACACTTACGTACACCGCACGGTGGTCCGGATTTGAAAAACCGTGTAATAGATATTGTGGCAAATAAGATTTTCAACCGTTGTTTTTTTAAATCAGAAAATATTGACTTTGGTTCAGTCCACTGTTCAATCAATCCGGACCACTGTGCGCTGTGATCTTTGCTCAACTTTAAATAATTCATTAATAAATTGGATATTATTAAAACTACATACTTTTATAACTTGTATCAGAACATGATACTGTCAAAATAAATTATTAAGAGGAATCAAGTAATTTTGGTCTAATAAAAAGTCTAGTTAAATAAGTAAAAAAATAAATGTAGGAATACGCGACAGAATTCGAATCAGCAACGAGACTTTTAAAATATGTACATACAAAACAGTTATTGAAAAATAAATCTATGCAATCTTATGATATTTGCACATATTTCAATTTGTAAATACTATTTTCAATAAAACCTAAGCGGCTTGTGCTTGAAAATAGGAATCGAGTCGCGTCGAAGTGGGGATTCGAACCGACGATCTCTGGACTCAGAGACCGCGACGCTACCCACTGGGCCACCACCCGTTCAATTATATACTATTAAGGCTTTGAATTCCGTTTGAAAAATAATCGTTTTGCGATTTTAATCATAAATTTTATCTGTGATACATACAATATTATTAAAAAATAAATTAAGAGGAAAAAATAAACTGACGCAGCATCCAAGTTGCAATTTTTGGCGTACCACGGTGTCGTTTATTCTATATTCGTATGCATAGCAGCCAATAGGAAGACAGCTGAGTTTTCCCTCAGCTAATCAAGTTCGATTGTTCCCACGACAGTCGTTGGGGGCATCCTATTCTGATATAAAGTAACAGAATCGATGCAGATATCGCTGCAGTAGTCTTTTTCTATGCACCACACAATAGCTGCGATAGCCAATCTAATTTTCATAAACAAAATGGAGATCGGTTCAAAGGCCTGGTTTATTTTAGTCTTGCCAAGAATGTATCAAAAGACAAGTCATTTTGTAGCATAAGTCCCGGTTGTTTGATCATATAAATTAAAATTCAAAGTAGAAGTTGAAATATTGAAAATAGACAAATATTGTTGTTTTCTCCATACTGAAAAGTCTCTTTTTTTCTAAAAAGCCGGTTTTATTATCATCCGTTATATCAAGCGATACTTCGATTGAACTTAGGTTTTTTAAATAATGTATAATGTTCTCGTATAATGTTCGTTTTAATATGTATAATGTTTTAAAGGGTAGAAGGCAATGGCTGTGTATATTTTTCAGTACTTATTCATTATAAGTTTACGTGGCGGTCTCACAAGGATACTCTGGCTAACCAAAAACGTGACTGGAAATTTAATTAAAACTATACCTACTAGTTAGCGCCTCCCTTCCCTAATCCGGGCTCAGGAGAGAATGGGGATGAAAATAACGGGAGAGGTGGGATGAAACGTGACCATCTATTTATACAAATTATAATCAATTCAATCTCTACCTGTATATTGCTAAATGTATTATCATTGGCACTTAAAACATATTTCTAATCAGATTAACATAAATAATAATTGGTCAGTAAAATACTTCTAAGGGTCGGTTTTATAAACATCCGTTAGTTACGCTTGGTTTACTAATCAGATATATTTTGTACCAGATATTACCCGATCTACCACCAATAGACTAAAACTAACCTTCTGAGGCCAGCTACCGGTAGTGGCCTTTAGCAGAATTGTAAATAACAGTAGATCGGGTAATATCTGGTACAAAATATATCTGATTAGTAAACCAAGCGTAACTAACGGATGTTTATAAAACCGACCCTTAGACACCTATTCTCAAAACTCAGAAGTCTGCTATCTTGGGCCCTGGTTAGGTGCCACGATTCGCAGCCATAGAGGAGAACAGGTGTGATGCAGGAGTTATGAAGGCGGCATTTTGTTTTAACCGAGAAAACATCCGATCTCCACTCCGACAGCTTTCATACTGTTGAATGCGGCGCCCGCTACTCCAAGCCGCACTCCCAGTTCTTCTAAAACTCTGCCGTTTTCTGTCATGTACGCTCCCAGGTATTTGAAGCTCTCGACCCTTTCGAAGAATTTTAGGTGTGCGGTGGATTGACTTTGTAAGGAACACAGAGGTGAGGCAACGGACACAGCAACCCTTGGTATCTACTGTCATCCGGCGAAGGCGTTTCGGCTGGCTAGGCCATACATATACTACGTATGCCTCCCGAGAGCCTTAACCATGCTTGCCTATTTTACAAGGCATCAGGTTCTCGGCGTCCTGGTCGTCCACTGTTGACAATTCGTCGGCAGTTTGCGTCAGAGCTGCGGGACGTGGATTTAAATGGGGAGGATGCACGGGAGCTGAAGGCAGTTTGTGGATTCCATATGCTTCACATAGGGAGCGGATATGGTATGATGATGATGAGAATACTGCGATTTTTGCACCAAATTTTTGTTTAATAATAATACTAATAGTGTGAATGAAAATGAGAAATAATAAATTGAAAATGCATATAAGTATATCATTATAACCTGGGTCTTGCAAAATCACAAAATGTGATAACTTGGAAGTAATTGCATTAAAATGTATTGTTTTCGATATCGTGTGTTCTTCTTCGTGTACCAATGCAGTACCCTATGCAATATTGGGTGCGGATAAGGCAAATTAGTAGTAGTAGTAGTAGTAGTAGTTCTTCAGTATACATATAAACACATCCTTATAAGATTTTTATTATCCATTAATAAAAATAAACTATTTTTTTATAAATATTATGAAATTGAGTGACTTAACGACTCGCCATTTTTTCTCTGTGTTAGATAGAAATGTGTTCGATAGACAATTTAATTAAACTCTCTTAGGTTTTTTAAATCTCGTTCGCTTTTCGTGCACAGATATATGTGAATACATATTTATATCAAAATGGCGTTTTAAATCAACTATCGCATGCTTTGTGATTATTTTTGTTGGATGAGTAACTTTTAAAATGCAACACACTTATTAAATTTCATTTCATATATCAGAATATTCCAATCTCGGCAGTCATTGGACGCACTAATAATCTCACATTACACGTGAGTGAGATTGGCTAATTGTTATTATGGTGATTGGTAGAATGGGTAATCGGCGCATTAGTGTATATACGTTGATAGATAGATTATAATACCATGGTACAGGGATAAACGACCAATTTGCAGTGTGTAAAGAGATATCGATAAAAACGATAGTGCATTTGTAATTACTTGTTTAATTCAAAATACTGCTATAGAAAGGTTGCGGTAATACCTGATCAATTAATATTTATTTAACAAATCAAGAGAAAGATAGAAAAAATCGCATTTACAGTGTGTATTCATAAAATCACTTAGTTCGGATTTCCATTTCATGATTTGTTCATTAAAAATGTAAAACGTTTAACATATTAAATTATCCCTTTACTATCAGATGAATAATGCAAAAATTAACAACAAATTATTTAAGATAAATTTTCTTGTCGAATAGGTGAATCATTCGATTTCGACATAATATATATTATCAGGATGAACACCATGAACAGCCTGCGTAGTTATTCTACTATGATAAACTATGTCGACGCCAAACGATTCATCAGCTGACTAATAATTATTATTTATATAAAATTATTAAGCTACTTACTCACAGATATACTCACCAATAGCTGGCAGATTAGGGGAAAAACCTCTTGATGCATCGAAAAAGAATTTCATGAGACTTTGCTCTATTTATTTCAATGAAATTGTGATTTTTTTTCTAATTGGGTGGTTGAATGAATTATCAGGAATGTATTCTGATTTTTCTTTATACAGTAAATCTTGTACGATAACTTAATCAAATTTAAAAAATTCTTTGCTTAACTTTAAAAGAAACCAATAGTATTTAAAATAAAAGTTCTTGCGTAATTTCGTATGAGTTGGTGACATAAATTTGGCAACTTACCAATCGCTATAATAAACAACTTGGGTGGCTTCCATGTCTTCTCTTGGTTAAATTATGCCTGTTCACTTGGATATGCATTTCTTTTATAGGTTTTCAAGAGTGGAAACTTTTTTCATAATAAGCGGTCATGTAACAAAATAAAAACTCGAAAAAACACAAATAGACAGTTCCTACGACTGTCGAATCTGAAAAAAGGCGATTTTCGTTTTATTCTTTTAAACTCTCCAATTTACATAATATTTTCAGGTGATAAAAAAATATATATTCGATTAAAAAAACCGCAACTTTAAGAGGAAAAAAATATTTTTTTTGACCACCTGAAAAATTATGTTAAAATGACAGATTTTTAAAATTTATTTAATTATTTTATTACAGGTAACTCTACAATGTGACAATATCATTTAACATATTATCATAATAATTACATACATGGGTTTTATTTGCACATCAATTACAAGAATTACACAGAATTATAATATACAATTTATAGGTTTAGGTTATAAAAACAATAAAACGAAAACCGCCTTTTTTCAGATTCGATAGTATACGTAGGGACCGTCGAAATATTTCAATTTCTAAGATATTATATGAAACCAACCTATACAGAAACTATGTACCTACATATTTGAAAATATTAACTAAAGTCGGAACAAAATACATAAATATATATGTAATACATAAGATAGAAGGGATTCGGGATTTTAAATCAACTCCACAGTCTTGATTTATTTCGTTAATATTTTTGAATTAACTGTCTATCTGTTTTACATTTAAAAGTTTACAGTTTGACTGAAGTGTGCTGTCGATTTCGGGCTGACTACAGAATTTTCTATCACGGAGAACCTACTTACTTTTTTTTTACCAGGAAAAGGTTTGCCAGCACTACCCCGATGCAATAAACGCTGATCTCGTTGCGTATGACGATAG
The DNA here is from genome assembly GCA_022494985.1 of Micrasema minimum. Taxonomy (NCBI): domain Eukaryota; kingdom Metazoa; phylum Arthropoda; class Insecta; order Trichoptera; family Brachycentridae; genus Micrasema; species Micrasema minimum. The sequence goes on along the minus strand of JAGVSP010000252.1, from coordinate 23,925 downwards.
CTCGGCGTGTTTTGTTCACATGAGTGCAGAAGATGCATCTACCATAATGTAGTTAATGGCGGCCACAGTGGCGTGATGCAACATGCAGACAGCGACCACACCAACTAATCGTTAATATTCTTTCTCGTCATAACTTTGGTGGAAAAATTTGATTAATAAATATTCTCCTTCTTGTAATTGTAATACTAAATTTTTAATTTGTATAAATTTATGCTCCATCTTGCAAGGTGCATACATGCATGTTATATTAAATACATTAAAATAAATATGAATTTAATGACCCCATGATGTAAAACGAGGAAAAACAATGTAATAATTTAATCAATTTATAGTTTGATTTAAAAAAAAAAATATGTATATAAAAAATATATGTAGATATGTAGATAAGATGTTTTTTATGGATTAAAAGTAAAAATTTCACTCTCATTGAGTTTCATTTACCTTCAAAAACTCATTTTTAGAATGAACCTGAACATTTTGTTTGTAAAAAAAGCGTGAATGCAAGAGAATAGTGTTTTGCAGGATAAATAGCAGACTTCCGAGTTTTGAATAGGTGTAAGATATTAGATTTTTTACTTTGCTGGCTGGGCCTTATACTACGTATGTCTCCTGAGAGCCTTAACCGTGCTTGCCTATTTTACAAGGCATCAGGTTCTCGGCGTCTTGGACGTCCACTGTTGACAATCCGTCGGCACTTTACGTCAGAGCTGCGGGGCGTGGACCTGACTTGGGAGGATGGCGGCCGATTGCTTGGCTTAGAGGCAGTTTGTGGAATCCATATGCTCCACATAGAGAGCGGATATGGAATGATGATGGAGATAATTACTAACAGAATATCGTAAAATATTAATGAATAAATAGGTACATTAAGAGAAAGATTTTAATTTTCGCTTCGGTGGGAATTAGTGACGAAAACAACAAAAAATGTCTGCAAAACAGATGTTAGTCTCAGTACAGTACACGACACATTATAACAGAGTGCAAGATTTGAAATGGCGCAATAAAACGAATTATCCGCATTTCAATGCAGACGCCATTTTATGATGTCACGACCTTCTCATAAGAACATTATTAAATATTTGCATTCTTAGTGGACGCCATAATTAATCACTATCACACATGCGCATTCATGTTTTCTTTGTAGTACGGGTAACGCGAGGCGAGTTGAATGAATTAAAATGTAATTTGATTACATACATATTCATACGTATTCAAGGAACTCAGATAACATTACCGAAATCATCTAATTTGGCAAAGATTCCAAATGAATACATTTTAAAAAAAACTACTCAGTAATTACACGCACGGAGATAAGCGATACGAATGAATTATTATGAATTACTGATTCAAAATACTGTTAAAAGCAGAGCAGTCTGGCATTCTATACTCTTTTCCTACCCCTTCGGGGAAATGGCGTGATGGTTAGAAAGAAACGTAAATCGTTATGCAAGCTCTCCACTCTCGCGAAATCGACCGAAGTTAGAGCATGTTACTACACGGTACTTATTACTGATACCTACTACTTCATACGACGACGACCCTACTGTCATTTTACCGAGGTGCTTCGCAAGGAACTTCGCGAGAATGTACAGCTTACTTTTTATTTATCGTTTGGACGTAAAATCGTCTCATAAGTCTTGCAGCTACCAAGGCATATTAGAACTGTACGATGATCGGGTTTCCAGTGCAGGTTGCACTAAGCGAACAGCGCGGGCGCTAAATCCGCCGCCTCCGATAAATCACACTGCCGACTGCCGCTTCCTGTTCCATTATAATGGTGTAGCGCCTAACTGCTCGGCCAGAGCTGGGTCCGGGCGACCCGCGACCTATCGGGACCGTGGTCTGGGTGTACGCATACGTGTACGGTTTACGAGATAATACGTACAACGTACACTGTGAATATTATCCTGTACGTATTGCCCGCCCATTAACGTCTACTATGCGCCTTGTACGCCCAGACCACATTACTCGATAATCGGATGCCGAATTCTCGGAATATTATCTATTATCTACACACTATTTGTTACCTATCGGATCGTTAAAATGTAATATCACAGATCTACAAACCTAGGTGTTTTATGTCGGTCATCTATCCAGCGGTGCAGTGATCCGAGATGATGCACCCTCGTACAAGTATTTAAAAATTAACAAAGATATTTAGTAGCCAAAAATACTATGTAAGGAGCACTCACTTAGCAGTTATGCATCATTCTAATACTGAGCGGGTTAATTAAACAAATTAAAAAAAACATACGTATATATATATAATTTCCGATCGGTTGGATTGATTACAATCATCAACAGATCAAAATGATCACCAGGATCAAATGGACATTTCTCTTTTATTTACACTGTTTCGTGTGATATAAGTTTCTATGGAATCGATGGACTCTCCATAAAAGAAGTTTTTAAAAAATAAAAAAAATGTATTTATTTAAGGAAATAATTTTACAGTAGTCCTTATAAAACTAACACAAGTTTTGTCATAAGGTTCTACAATAAATAAAAATAAAAATAAAAACAAAACTAAACAAAAAGAAAACTTTAAAAATAAAAATAAACAAAAAGAAAAACATTAAAAACAAAAAAATGACCAAATTAGAATATATATAAAGTTAAAGATTGGAATGGATAAATTTACTTTACGCTCCCTTGATTTAGCCTTTTGCTTATTTTTACGTGTATCAACCAGATATTTTGTGATGCTAAAAGAAGTTTCGGATTTCGGATTCCATATTTCGGCACACGGTTCTAGTTGATGGAACATGCATAATTTATTTACAGCTCCAAGATACGAAGTAGATAGGTGGTGACAGAATAACGTTGACACGGTGTATTATTCTTTCTGTTTCGTAAATTAATACCATTGGCATTATACACATCTCATTCGCACACCCGTTTTTCCTTTTGTTATGAAATTCCGTCACAGAAAGTTTTTTGAGCGCAAATGCACTAATTTTCTTTCGTATACATTATCTACATTACCTATTCTTATTCACCCCTCTCTTTAGTCATGTTTATGGAGCTTTTATGATCCAATTATACTTATGTTGCGTTTTCAACAAGATTCGATTTTAGTATTATATTATTCGCTCTTCGTGTCGATAAAATCGAATAATCGAGTAAGATATTGATACAATGATTACGATTTAATGATCTAAAAATATATAACAACACCGTAGGTTAAAAGCAAAAGAATAAGAAATGAGTGTGTGATACATAATAAACTTATATTGTAAACGATTAAATTTAATATAATATTTTTGATAAGCAATAATAAAAACTTGGTTGGCTTAAAGAAAAATGTAACCACCGATAGTTCTTACAAAGAAAAATACTTAAAGAGTATGGTACATTAAAGAAAATAATGTTCGATACAATCTGAGAAACATTGATCGGTGGATGTATACAAGGGACTACGCATTACATCCATCGAATGACTAAGAACAAAACCTTTTAAAGAAAATAAAAGAACACCAAGCCAAGCGAGGAAAGGGGAAAATGGTAGATAGAGCGAGAACTTTAGTCGTAAAAGAAAATGGCAATTTTATTACTTTAAAAGCGGCGGACCCCAAGATGACACTAAAACACGACGTATCAAGTAATCAATGGGGACGCCCGCGCCGCAATTCAAATTACTCAATGTACTGTACGGCCAGAATAAAAACAGTCGTTTCGTACAAAATTGTTTACATACTTACTGCTAAAACATCACGTCTATAAAAATGTAAATGAAGGCTGTAAAAAGATTCGATCGGCAAGAATAACATGAAATCCTACGTTAGTACTTATCAAGGCCCCTCAAAGAAATTCTGGAAGAATTATATATAATTGAGAGACAAATCATGATGTTTCGACGGAAAGGAAAAGGGATGCTCCAACATCCAATATTCCCAGGTAAGTATTATGCTGCGGACTAAATTATTCATCGGACTGGAGGTAAGTAGGCGGAAAATTTACGACATATAGTATATAAAGTTAAACATCTGTCATCGGAGGAAATGTCAACATTTACATTGAACTAAGTTTGAGAAATAAACTTCAGGCAGATCAAATACTTTGATATGTATGGACTGGTAAAAACTATTTCTAGCGAGCAGATAAAGGTTTGTAAATAATAATTATCACTATGGAAACTTGAAATAAACAGCAAAATAAAAGCGGGACTTTTCAATAAAGAATTTCTACGCCCAAACATCAATATATTACTCCCGGCGTATTGCGCATAGATATTAAGTACTTATGTACATTTAGGTATGAGTGTATAGCTCCCTTCCTGAAACTTTTTCAATTATCTTAATTCGAGAAAACTGATCCGATTTGGGGAACAATATGTTACAATGCTTTTAGCGGAATGTTTCTAGAAGTAAAAACGGGGGAAAAAAGAAAACAAAATTTCCGTATTTTTTATTTGACTGCGCTAAGAACCACAAGTATTTATATTTTCATATTAATTTCAACGATTTAAAAAATCAAATAAAATTAATAGAAAAGTGATAACTCAAGAAAAGTGTCTAAGCAAATAGTATACATTTAATGAAGAATAAACATAAAAAAACACAAATAATGTCGTATTAGTTAAGTGGTTAATATTTGTGTCCAGAAGGTAATCAATAAAATGATGCTTTAAAGTATTTTCTACAATAAGCAATATTCTACACGAGTTTAAGATGTTATGCTACCGACACGAGTTTTATATTTTTATTTACTAAACATAACATCAAAATAAGGATGTTTAGAAATGGTGTGGCAGATCTACGTATTCACATGTTAGTAACTCAGATAACCCAGTTGTAATGCATGCAGAAAAACGTTCAATATAATTAATACCTATGTATCGTCTGATGACAGGGCATTTAGAAATTCAGAGAGGTTGTAACTTGCAATGTAGGAATAAAACTAATGTAAAAAAACAAAACGTGTTTGTTATAAGTGTTTAGATTCGGGAATGAAAAATTCGATCATAAAATAAGATTTATTTGTGATTGACATCCACCATTCCGCTAAGATGATGATCGATGGCAATAATAGCTGTAAACAAAACGCGGTGGTGACAACATGGCCTTAATATCAGTATTGGCTAGAAACACAACCCGCCATCTTGTAAATTGGTGGTCAGGACTCATGGACTAATGATCCCAATCAATTTCACTCTGTGCCAATCAACCAATCAATATGTTCAATGTTCAATACTCCGATAGCACGGGATGAAAGAAAGACCAAGTGGATGCTCGCTGGGTGATAACGGCTGAATTGGATGTTGTTTCAAGAAACTTAATGGAGATTGAACTCGCTGAACTGCTATCTACGAGATAAGAATATCGTTATTAAGAAATGTTTATATTATTTTATTACACTTGTGCTACGGGCGTTCATGTGTGGTTAATATGATGAAAATAGACGGCTATTAACAATGTCATAGTTCAAATGGTTAATCAACCTAAGAATTCGCCAGTAAAATTATCAAAAGCGTCTAGAATAACTAATTGCGAAGGTATTTTATATTCTAAATTCATTTTATATATTTTTCCATCGCTGTCGGTTCCATGACTGCCCTTTCACCTTCAATAGAACAGCAAAGTAACTCAATTTGCATGATGACAAAAGCAGGCCGAATCCTGCTCACTATAAAAGATAGAACTAATCCGTTTATTTCGAATTTCTATACATTTCTAGACCGGGTCAATCCGTACCTATTGTCGAACTAGACATGGCAGCATTGGATCTTACACAAACAAGTTACACTTAGCCAACGCACCAAAGGATTCAGCTGGAATACAGTTTCCTAGTTAAACTTTGACGCTTACTATGAGGGTTCATGTGGAGAATTACTGATGCAGTGGGATGTATCACGTTTGGTTTGATCAAGTGCCGAACCACGAAATGCAAATGTCTATCCAACACAAGTACATGCACCAAATATGTAGGTGTTGGTATGCCTCTCACATACTGTATCGATACGTGATGTAAAATATTGATTCTGATTAATTTAATGCATAATATAAAGAACAAAGTGATTTTTAAAGCAAGAAACAGCTCTGTTTTCAACTGAAAAATTAGCAAGTTACAGACAATTCAATGGACGAAGTTTTACAGCAATGATATGGACTCTTTGAAGATTTTCTATAATATCTAGGTTTGAATTGTGCATAAAATGTGTAATAAAAATAAAAACCATTTGCCGACTCGAGTTTTTAAATTGCCACTCATTTGGTTATTAAGGTATTCTTAATAATAATTTTAAAAGTCTCGAGTTGAGTGTATGAATAATTTATAATTCTAGAATTTCTATCAAGTGGAAAGTTCATGATTGGATCCACTCTGGGGATCCCGCCCTAATTAGAGATGATCAAATTAAAAAGGCAATTTACGGGATGGCTTCATCAGGTAAGGACGACAAAAAATACTGATTAACCAGACGCTAAGTTGTAAGACCGAAGTTAATCATCAGAGGATAAGGTACCTATGTAATTATGTTGTGGAAATATACCGGAAAAGGAAAATAAACTCTAGACAAGTACCAAAACCTTGTATTACCGATCACTTCCAAAGAAATTCGCCGCAAAAACCCAACGAGGCAGCGGCATTTTCACGAATAATTAGTTTTAAAACCAACATCACTTTATTAAGATTTAATTAGGTTTAGATTATTTTTATCAGTTGTATAAGTATCATATCATTATTTTACTTTATATAAACAGTATGCAATAATTCGAGTGTAGAGGTAATACTGAAACTGAGTTTTATTATACCTGAGCCATCGTGTTATGTAACTCAATCCTAAAAATAAACATGTAAATAAGTGGGTCAATGTCAACAAAATGATCATAACACTTTTATTAAATAATCATTTTTGGGTCTAGCACCTCACGTAGTGTCGTCTCGTTACGTAATCGCAGACACAATGTTAGGAATGATTTACAGCAATAAATTTACATTTGTACAAAACAATTTTGGGGTCACAATGCAAATCTGATCATGTTTAATGTGTTTTTGAGTTAAGTTATTTTACTTATAAATAAGATTCTAGTCACAGTAAATTTTGGCATGTATAAAAGTTTCCGAAACGAATGAATGAAACCGAGCATATAATATTATAAATTATTGTTGATTAGATTTGTTGTTTTTCTTACGAAGCATCATGTATTTTGTAGAATGTAATTTATTAAAAACTATAGAATATATTACATATTAAGGGATCTCTACTAGGTATACAATAAAAAACTCCATAAATCATCGGTAAAATGAAATTTCTGAGCAGAGTTTGATGCGGAATTTTAAAAATAACCTCGCGAAAAAACAAAAAACAAAAAGTGATCACATCCGTCATTTTTCTGATGCATGGGGGGGGAACCGCCCGTTCACTGAATCACATACAAAATATGTGATAAATGTGTTTCTCCATCTACATGATTTTGACGCGTCCTTCGGCTGAGGGCCTAAAAAGGAAGATTGATTGTGTGGAAGAACGCAGAGAAGTGTGTGTAAGTTCCTCGTGGGTGCCTATAAACAAGAACAGATGAGAAAAAGGACGGGAAATCATAATAAGCACCAGAAAAGCACCCATACTTAGTTCTCGCACATTCTCGCCCACTCTCGCCCAGAAGAACATAAGGGAACCCCAAGGGCGGATGGTGGATAAGGCTCGTGGCGGGTTCCCGTATCAATCCCTGAATACTGTATGAATAATCGGACACTCCTGGCACGATCCATACCCATTATTCCGCTCTGTTCTACCGGAGATTTTATGGTATCTAAACCTATTGTGATGAATTACTATTTTTCGTATTATGTTTCGAACTCTCCATTCAATACTGAGTTTCAGTTGAACGAGTAAGATTATCGTATGATCAAACCAAAACGGCACAAAAACCATACTAGGCCAATGACGTAGGTTTCGTTAATAATAATTTTATTCAGTCATTTATTCTTTATAAAAAAAAACATTTCAAAAAACTTATAAAATATGAGAGAACATAGAAGAAAAATATATACATCCAGTAATAATCCTAATTCTAATCAAGATTTTTTTTTAAATAAGAAAGATATTTTGTATGTATCAATAAGAGAGATATTCATTCTCTGGTATCAACGAATAATAATTCAATTTTTTGTTCAGATTGTGTTGGTCAAAATGTTTTGAAAATGATTCTACAAAACCTACATAGAAAGATTCTATAGTTAGACACATTTTCACGATTTTCGCCATGCCATACATGTATACTATGTAGGTACAAAAATATTGAAACCAAAATAATAACAGCCGCTTACATGAATATTTTTTCTCATGTTATTTAGGGAATTTAAACTAAACTCATAAACTTTGGGGTCTGATCCCGGCCAAGAAACAATAAGTCCCGACTGGGAGCATTAATCTTCAGCCAATTTGGTTCAACGCTTCATCACAGCACAGGATGGCTTTTATTGTGGATTATAATTTAAACAAACATCAGTCGCAGGACGCGCGATGACAACCACTTGCTTTAGTTAATATCTAATCCATGTCGGTTAGCGATCCTATCACCCAGCCATAAAACTATCCAGGAAAGGGCTTCAATTAAACATAAATTCAGATTACTGAAAAATTAAGCATAACTACAAATAAATTAGTACGTACCCGTTAATAATTTTACTTTGATACTTACTATCTGTTATCTAATTATAACATGTTTATATAGTTTTGGGAAGTAGGAATCAGCTGATTATAAGATGCCTAATTAAAATGACAGATAAAAATTAGGAAAAAGTGCTTATTCTTTTTCGCACAAACCAAGCGAGAGGGTACTGAATGTTTCGACAGCATACTGATCTATAGTAATTATAATTATTTATACAAAGGAAGTGTATTTTCTTTACAAAGGTGTGCCTGAAGGTGGAATGACGCATAATTATTGCAAACAGCAAGATGGTGGCTCTGTGTTCCCCTTCCACTAGATATATTTCTTATCTTACAATGTCACCGATAATATTACGAGTGGATAATGAAATCAAACACTCGAAGCGACTGGTGGTGAGTAGTGATCGATCGATTCACGGGCCAATGAACGTAAAAATACAATATTTAGTATGGTAAAATATTTTAAACAAATAACTTGATTATTGTATCGAACAAAAACCATGATGAAAAATTTACCTACAAAGTAAAAAATAGGGAGGTACTCGTGTATGCCAAGAAAGGGACGTGGTATCTCAGCTTATACCTGTGGGGTTACTTTGAATGTTTCATTATGCGGCACACTAATTGAAAACAAGATCTAATAAAAGTTTCAAAGAAAAAAAATACCTGCTACCTAATTTAATTAAAATTTATTGTGAAAAATTCCGGAAACATTATTCTGCTTTCATTTAACAATCATAATATTCCTGTTTAATAAATGAAAACGAAGAAAGTTTGGTAAATACGCCGGGAATATTATATTTGAAAACGAAACATTCTTTGAGAAATAAGTAATAAGGGCATGTTCCTGCCGAGGTTAAACTTTGATCATATTAAAATAACGCGAAATATTCCGGAGAATACACCGGAAAAGTTTACAGTACCTTCCTACCGACACATGTTACAATCAAGTAAAACACGAAACTGGATACCAAGAACGCATTATATAATAACAAGAACAATAATAGAAACTTGGAGCTTTGTTACGCACAATTTAATCATTAAATTCATGTTTCAATACATATTTCAGGTGAATTACAACGGGTGAACAAAATGAAATAACGTTTTTATCATGAGAATTAGTAAAAATATTTTGAAGAAAAAATGTTACCAATTGACTAACAAATCTTCCGACTACGCATTTCAGAGCCTACACAAAATGCACGTGTTTTAATTATGCAAATTTTTGCATAAAGGCAGTTTCCAAGGACGGATCAAGTAACCTCAGCTAACCAAATAATACAGATTGCTGCAGGCTCAAATTAATAATTACATAGTAACGTCATTCTGCAAACATACAAACGAATTTCTTTCAATCTGAATGCTACTTAGATTGCTGACAATTGTATTATGTTACTGCATTAACACGGGCGATTCGCAAAAGGAAATATTATTTGATACTGTTTAGACTACCTATAGGTACATAAGTATAATGTAAGGCCTATTTTGATTAGGTTTTTTTGAGCTTTATCAATGATTTTTAGTTCCTATCACATCTTTCATCAACCCCAATTATTGTGTATGGATCTTTCGATTAATTAGTCCGCAAAATTTGTTACAACTCTCTTTGGCCCATCGCCGTGCGGCACTAACAAACAAAAATGTATTTTGTTTATTACGAATTTTATTTTTTGAGTGAAAATAAATTTTAATCATTAAAAAATGTAATAGGTGGACGTAAAATGTATGAAATTCTATAGAAATTTTATGACTCCGGAATTGTGAGAAGTGGCGGCCCGCGCCCATAGGATACTGGACAGGGTAAAGTTTTATCACTTTGTTATTACACCACGCAATATTGTTCGGACAGAAGGACAAACAGAAATGTAAAGAGATTATATGAAGGGAGATAGTGAATAGTGCGAGGGAACAAAAGGACCGACTTTACCTGCGACCAATAAAGGGAACTCTGCTCAAATATTTCATGCTGCCTCGATGCGATGTGGTTCCCAACATTCTAAAATATATGTAGGTATTTAACTTAGTGATATGATCAATACAAAATGAGAATATTGAACGCAATGAAAACCAATTCAATAGTTAAAATTTAGGAAATGCAGGTATTGGCTACTGCAAAATAATAAGATGTAATACTATACATATTATAATTCGGTGTAATATATATGTAAGTATGCTTCTAATATTAAGCCTGAAAGCTTATGTCGTATAATCAACCCATAGCTGGTACCTTAATTTGTTTTACGCATAGAATTTTCTATGAAATACTCTGAACTTACCTTACATAGACTGACTACACGATTATGACTTAAGCTATCTTTATATGGCGCAGTTTACTACACAGTTTCTCTGCAGTCTGAAAACGGTCCCGTATAAAGGTAAAACTGCATGAAAAACTGTGTGCTAGTGTCAGATTTAAGCTGACATGACAGTCAATGTTTTTTATGTAAACGTTTTAAATAGACATTGGTTTATTGTATGCTTTTAAATACGTAAAAAAAAAATATAACATATATACATAATTAGCTAAATATACAATTTCCTGAGAGCAAACATACGATAATAACTTACAATCGCGTTTCAAAAATTACACATATTTAGCGTGTCTTTTGACAGAAGTTTTGACAGACTGCACAGTTTTCTGAACAAGAAACTGTGTTGTTTTCTGAACAAGAAACTGTCTCATATAAAGTGGGCATTAGATTTACCGAAGTATTAAAAATATACAAACCACTTTTGAAAAAGGCCTCTCTTTTTAAACAATGAATACGCTTTTAATGGAGTTTTTATAGCATTTTACAAGAGAATATACCTAAGTATGTAAATTATTTTTTGCGATGCAGATAGGTGTAGGTACTACATTAAAAAAGCGATTAAGTCTCATATTTTTTGTATGATGTTTTTGTTCTAGCTTTGCAATTACTTACGTTTCTAATATATTTAGATAAGTAAAAAAATATTTATAAATAAATGTTTTAGAATTTTAGATTCATCACAACATAAAACTCGATTTTGAGTTATACCTGCCTCACACGTTGAACGGCATACACCACAGGTGATAAGTGCTGTAAGCAACAGCCCGACCAAAAAAGGGCTAATGTATCCCCAGTCTCCAGAAACCAATAACGCGGGTACAAGGGTGTCTCTTTCTACATTGAGTTTAATATTACCTGAGAGATTTCTTTACGTTCACGTACGTACAGTGGCCAAAGGGCTGTGCAGGACAAATGCATAATGGACCATAAACACCGGCAGGAGCATTGAGAATGAACACGGCGTATGCATATTACGGCGAAGGCGTAAATATAGAGTATACAACCTAAATATTTATCGGTTACCATAATGCTCTTTAATTATTACCTCATGTAATCACATACCACATCGCGTCGGTAAATAGTTTGATTGCTGTGTAGTATAATGAATTTTATATCAAAAAATTACAAAGTGCACAAATTGGATGGATTCTGAACTTTACAAACTTTTGATTGTGTTAAGTGTATACCAATAATAAAAAATTAATGATTTACCCCCTCAAACGTTACAATTTATATTTATTAGTCGTGTAGAAGTGTAGAATAACACTGTAATGTATTTGTCTTTGTTGATAAGTATATGTTATTAATATAGTAGACACATAATAACAGGTAATAAAGTTTTTGTTTTGTTTATGTGAATATTATAATTATTTACAAAACACCTAAAAAGTAATTGAGTTACATAATAATATCACATTAACTATAGTGACACAGTAGTTATTTGATTATATTTTTTTATTGACATTACTTGGTGGAATTCCATGATTAAATTATTAATATATAACTAATTAAAGTTAAATAAAAAATACTTGGTACACTATACTGCACAGCAATCAAACTATTTACCGACGCGATGTGATATGTGATTACATGAGGTAATAATTAAAGAGCATTTTGTATACCGATAAATATTTAGGTTGTATACTCTATATTTACGCCTTCACCAGTCTGAAGATGCCCGTTACAGGGTGAAAGCGCTAACTGGTCAAAATAAATAAAAGTGGGGGAAGTGTACCAAGTATTTTTTATTTAACTTTAATTAGTTATATATTAATAAATGTATTCAGTAGTTATTTATTTTTAACAATCTAATGTTTGTTTACGCCTACTTAGATATGTATATAGCAATTATTAAATTGTTAATTGGTGTGTCACAAGTAATGCGACGAAACGGATTGTGTTAATGTTCTACATTATCATTCGATACCATTCATTCATTGCAATTCCACGCATAATTAGAGACGTCACAAACCTAATCACTCACAAGCCAAAACGGTATAAGGAGCAATAATAATAATAAATACTAAGAATTTATTACTATCCATGGTACAAGTTATTATATTATTGTTCAGGTATATTAGACTGATAGAGACCACGTTCTGCTGATGGCAGTAAAATTATGATACACAAATTCGGCGCACATTATTTAGTTTTTATGAACAGTTCTCGACGCTTTATATTCATTCAGTCATTGTGATTTTATTAATTTATTGGAGATACATACATATTACAGGTAATTATTTTTTTCAAATATCACTAACCTTAAATATTATATCATCATCATCTATACGGACGAGAGCAGATTATAACACTCAATTTTCCTGTTTTCAAACTTTTTTCTTGTGGCAACTGCGATAGCTTTTAAGTAGGAAATGTTACTTATTGTTATAAATTCTCTAAGATAAAAATATGAATTTAGATGTTTGAAAGAAAAAAATCAATCATTTAGACAATTACAATTATCCAAAAGAAATCGAGTGCTTCAACATGGGTTCTTTGGGAAACTGTGAAATGTCCCAAATACAAATCGAATATCAATGATGCCGGATATCTTGATTACAGAATTCTAACGAACTTGTACTAATTACGACCTTTAGAACTTTAGTCGTTCAAAAAAAACGATTCAAACTTTTAGCAGGAAAAAACACAATTATAGAACTATTTAGATAATGCGTTAGATACCTAGATACTTAACATTTTGATACGATAAAATCCATATTTTGGTATAAAAATTTTCTACTTTCAATTTTCAATTGATACTTTTTCTCAGAATGACCCATCTAATCCAAAGACAATGACTCAATATTCTAAATGCTACCTAATAATAAAAATTGTTTTGTGTGTATTATAAAAAAGGAATAAAGCAACGCGGTTTTAATGAGGTTATAAATTTAAATATTTATATTTGAACATAAAAATATGTAGATTGATTCAGCCTTGTGGCTTTTGTTCCATATTGGCTCGTGTTCGAAATTGCTGACATACCTACTAGTGTCGTGTGTATGGATATTATCAATGTTGATCTGGTAATACACCAAATTTTATATTTCAATATAATAACGGGATAATTTTAGTTCCTTTTAGTCTTTTTAAGATAATACATCTCGATAAATTCGGATATAAATATTCATATTCCAATAATTCCTCAATCAAATTCACATAAATTTATTGCGATGCAATTTGCATTAAACCTAACAAAAGAGAACATAGAAATAAGGGGATTTTGTAGTACATCTTAGATATTAAGAAATTATCTTTTTTCCTTCGCAATAAACAGGTTGTAATAAGCGTAAATACTATTGCATTCGGGTTTACATTGTGGTGGCGATGTCTTGATCTATTTTTACGTGATTTACGTAAAGCAAAACCAACCGATCGATCGTAGAATACCATTCAAATTCAAAGGCTTTAATATCCATCAAACATCCAACTATAAAATTCAAGAGTGGTAATAATTAAAATATGAAGGTGGGGTAAGATGGGGGAATTGTTAATGTTCAAGGACCCTTTCTGTTCGTTAACGGCGTCCCAGGAATATACCTATTATATATAAATAATAGAAAAGGCTGTGTATAAATAATGAGGAAATGTCGGACAGGGCTAAAAGGTGCAGCGTTATAAGTACGGACTGTACACTGTACATGTAATACCTAGTTAAAGTTAGTATTTAGAACTACCGATTCGAAGGCACAAAGATTCTATTGATTTCCCTTTTAGTTTCATCTCCGTCGAGAAAGGTAATAAAAAATTATACATGGTATTAACATTTTTTAGAATTACGCTTTGCACGGTTTTTTTAACACAAAAAGTTATCTTTAATACTTAAAAATACTTTTGAATGAGGATCGCCACGTTTAAAAAAGAAGTTAGATAATTTTGTAGGTAGGTTGGTAGAATTTACATACCGTTAATATTAATTTACTATTTCGCTTGGAGTTTGAAAGCCTTAAGTAGTCGGTGTTAATAATAATTCATTATTATAAAAGACGAGGAACAAAAGCGTAACAGCTACGTGTCTCCGATTTTCTCCATCAATCATAATTGATATGTATTATTATTATCTATAAAAAATCAAGATTTGCTAAAAGAAATACGGTCAGTAATTCCGAATGTTATAATATTATTATTTGTTAATAATCGACAGATCTACACGAGTTCTTACAACTTCATTTTACAGATATAAAAATATTATAAGAAATCAATATTGAAATGCTAATTATTTTTTAACAAACAATTATCTTAACTACTAGCACAATAATGATACGTATTTTTAAAATAATAGTAAAATACATATTCTTTCAAAAATAATTTTTAGAGTGCGTTTTTACAAACGGCAAACCGTTGATTTTAGGTTGCGCCGTTTACGTGAGAAATGCAATATCTAAAGAATGTTGAAATGCGACTAATGTGCAGTCGAACAGTTAAACACGGCTGAATCGACATAAAGAAACTAGATTTTGAGTGGTTTGTTGATATGAGGGAGATGTTTAACAGAGCTAGGAAATGAGACCATGGAATAGCCGTCTGGGAAAACACCGCGGCAAAGTGAGTAGCTACCGGAAGAATATAAGTACTAAGGTAATGCAAACCCTTATAACTTAGCGTTTAGTAGACAACTATGCTAAATAGAAAATACTGTAACTCTTGTTAACCTAAGTTTATTTAAAAAGTTAACCACCCTCTGTCTCCTATTGAACGAAAAACATTTCCGTGGAAAAAATTGGTATATATATTTTGTGTTATGTTTTATTGAAGTATTTCAACTGGGCAAATTGACCACTAATTGTTCATCAAGGCTGGCTTGTTGCTCCTATTTATTTTAAAGTGTCTAATAACAATGCAAAACAAAGCGAATATATCTTATTACATTTTTTTTATTAACTTTGAATTTTTATTAAGCTTACGCCAAGGACTCAAGGAAAAATCAAATTAAAAATATTATCGTTATTATTACTATTTAATGTGTGATAGATGTCTCGGATTGGTACTGAAGCGTATGTCTGATCATCTTACCTTCATGCAATAAAAATGATCAAGATACACTGCACTTGGTGTATCGATGCAGTGCCCTACGCACCATTGGGTGCGGACAAGGGAAAATAGTAGTAGTAGGTAGTCAGTCGTCTTTCTACTGAGAATACCAACTTTATTTAATAGACAAACAACTGTATGGAGTTATGGAGTATTGTGTCTGTCTGGATCTGCATACGCGATGGGGTTATTGCAATAACAGGGAATCCCTAATGAAAATGCTGTCATGACTTACAGCGCGCATGCAAATAATAACCATTACATTTTCCATACAAATACAAACGTATTAACGTGGAAAATAAGTTATTAAGCTGGATATGGATGGTGTGGCTATATTCAGAAATGCGCAATATTAAAGAATCTAATCTCAAGGAGTAGGTGCATACTTTTATGCAATACATAATAGCTTTTAGCATTGTTTCGATGCTTTTAGCGTCTAGATATTTTTTAAATGCATTTTTTATGATTTAAATTAAAGTATTTTCATATGTTGCGCTCTCGCAATAATTTTTTTTTCTGTACATATACAGAACATTCACAGGTGTGAATGTTTCAGTAGCTTTCAAATGGCTTTTAAAAACGACAAGCCCATAATTATAATAAATGTAATTATTTTAAGGCCCAAAATAAATTTATTGTAACTCATGGGGAATACATGTTGTAATGTAATTTTTATATTAAATTTAAAAAAAGGTAAAAGAATCATGAAAACCAGTCATGTACATATAACCAACATATTTAATTTTCTTGATTTAATTAATATAGTGTGGAAAAATATTTACACTTTTACTGTTTATAAAAAAGGGACATTGAAACCTTTTTAAGAGGTAGGAAGAAGTAAAATAAGTAATAAAATTTTAAATGTTCCGTTCCAGAAAAAGGTTCACAATGAATAATAGACGAATCAGAAAATGTCTCATTTTAATGGCCTCCGAGGATGCGAAAGGTAAATAATACTAACTAAACTAACATCATAAAGTTAAGAATTTAGGAGAAGAATCGGCTATAAAAGGTCTAGACCCGCTTTCAAGGCACTCGACAAAAATAAGTAGACAGGAACTTTCAATTGCGTATTTATCAACAAAAAAAATAATTGCGGTACGTTTTAAAATACTTTATGTATGGCGACAATATTATAATACTTAAGTATAAGCAAAACGAAAACGTTTATTATTCTAGCACATTAAAAAACAAAATCGAGTTGCTGTCAGACAGACTTGAAATATTACCGATGCTATTTTAGAATTTTTATTGGCAATGGTCCGGAAAAATCGAAACGATTCAATAAAAAAATCTAATGATCTTTACTTACCAATAATTTTACTACGAATTTATTTATTTGATCAATCATCAAACCAAGTACGAAAGTCCGTGAAAATACTAGAAATAAATATATTTACAGTATTTGATGTCAGAAATTAAATCGAAAAAGAGAAAGAAAAAAAAAATTGTATAATGTACAAAATATGATCGAGTGTTTTTTTGGACTACTCTTTTTTTTTGTCCGCACTCAATGGTGCATACGGCACTGCATCGGTACACCAAGTGCAGTGTATCTTGATAATTTTATTACATGAAGGTAAGATGATCAGATATACTTACACGTTTCAGTACCGTCCGAGGGATCTATCACACATGTAATAGTAAAGAGTAAAATGCTTCGAAAATATGATTCGATTCGATAGTGGAAAATCGATTTAGATGCAATAATAATGGTAAATATACAAAACACGGATGCATCGAAATAATCTATGAATATTTTTAAAATTTTAGGTGTGTACAAACTCACTTTTTAACTAATATTATGTACGTAAATCATGGAATATGAGTTTTATTCCTTGTTCTAAGGTTTATTCCAACATATGGTATTCCCATATTGACTATCTTTTGAAATATGGACACACAGCTTCTAGATAAGTCAGAAGAAAATTGCGTTAGGTTTTTCTCTGCGCATGGTGAGACTAGGTTAAAGTTAATGAAAACGTTGCATAAGGCTTGTATGCTAAACACCTGAATAGCTGAACTTGCAAACTATGCAGAAATCAGAAACCAGTCAGCCATAGAAAAGTCAAACTGAGATAAAAAGCACATGTTTAAAAAGAGTTCCTAATTTGATTTTTTTAAACAGCTAGAATGTTTAATAACTTTTTTTAAATCATAAAACGTGATTTATAACATATTAAAACATATATTTACAATGGGATTGAAAAATATATTTAAGAGATTTTTAAGGTTTAAAAAAGCTGACAGTTTCAGTATGGAGCTGGCTGACCGTAAAGTTTTATCCTAAATCTTAGTTTTTGTAAAGGCGTCGATGTTTTTCTGCAGATTTCTTAGAATACTTATTTGGTGAATTTGAATGTTTTGTTGTATGAAAAGCAGAACATGAATATAGTTTATAACTCTATCCTGTAGCAATATTATCTCAGTTTAAAAGTCCTAAATTGAGTACTGTCTGCTTTCTGCATACCTAACTATATTCAGTTGCTATCACAAGTATGTATCGTCATCATCAACATACCATACCCGCTCCTATGTGAAGCATATGGACTCCACAAACTGCCTCCAGGCCAGCTGTGCATCCTCCCAAGTCAAGTCCCACGTCCCGCAGCTCTGACACAAACTGCCGACGAATTGTCAACAGTGGACGACCGGAACGCCGCCGCCGATAACCTGTTGCCTTGTAAAATAGGCAAGCATGGGGAGGCATACGTAGTATATGGCCTAGCCAGCCGAAACGCCTTCGCCGGATGACAGTAGATACCAGGGTGGCTGTGTCCGTTGCCTCACTTCTGTGTTCCTTACAAAGTCAAACCAAGTATGTAATGTATATTGTACAAAAAAATGAAGTTCTGCAGGATTGTGATTACACCATGTAAGCCGGTATTAGAGGGCGTGGGTGTTGAGAAAGAAACTGTCTAAATAATTATGCGTAATATTTCAACAGTAAACAACCGGGTACCCGGCACAGTACGCGAACCGCTAGTGTGGAAATACAAGAAATTCCCTACGACAAATGATATCATATAAAGTTTGAAGCCTCTACATAGGGCCAAGAAATTTCGCGTACTACAAGCAAAGGTGAATTCCTAGGATATGAAATATTTCAGTATACCCAATAACTGAATACGAGGATGCCACCAGCCCCATCATGTATGTAGACATAGGTACACCCAAGGATTACTACGGGTACATAATATATACAATATACACGTCAAACATCTATTTGTGTGGAAATGGCGGTCGGGGGATCTTTTCCCCGGCCGATAACTTCAAATTATTTCCGGAAATGAAAAATAAATATTTAAAAAATATTCATTCGCTAGTAGATTTATTTTTTTCATTTTTAGAAGCTAATAGTATATACAGGTACTCATTCTAAGCTATGAACTAAAGGGTACTTCAATGTTGGTAATACTAATATTATGATGTTTGTTTGCGTTTAGTAGACAACTTTGCTCAATAGAAAAATATGTAAGTATATTTTGAACTAGCGATTACAAAAGATATTACTTATTGAAGTTAAGCTACCATTTTGCACCAGGAATACTAACTGCACTAACTCAAAAAAGTCTACTTTCAAGAAAGGCGCAAAAATGTGATTTTATTTCGGTACTACATATTTCGTTGAAATGGATTTTTTTTAAATAAATATCTTGACATAGATAGGAAGGATGTAGAAACATGTTTTCTTGGACAGGACGTGGTATTTTCAATTTATTTTGACAAATTAAGACTTAGGGCAGTACAGTTTTTATGGTGCGATTTAAAAAAATAATGATTATTGATTCATTCATAATCATTTTATCAGCGCTATTTTTACGAAAAATCGCCTCAAGAGCGCTGTACATTCAAAGAGAGGCTAGATTGCAAGTCGTCCTGCAGCTACTAAGCGCATGACAATATAATAACATTGTTTAAGAGAAATATTTTACATTTCTGTTATTAATATATCCTTCATTAACTTATTATTTCAATAAATTTATCACATAATAATACATACTAAAGTACATCATATAAATTTAAATCATACATATCTACCTACAACAGAAAACCCCGTAATTTTACTTGGACTGATCCATTCCTCAATTTGTGCACAACCCCTTCCACTGTCCACTTTTAATGGCTATTTCATAGGCAGTGTTTTTTTAATTCTTCCTTATGGACAATAGTAGCAGGGTGTACATTTTACTTAAATTTGACTCGAGTAATATTGACCAAAAGAAGTGTGTATTTTTGGGTGATTTTTTGTAACATAGTTTGTGAGCTCGTCCATTTTTCAAAAAGGCGTATCTCGAATTCATTAATTTTAAAGGATGAATCTTTAAAAAAATAAAATGAGAATTGTTACAGTATTTTGCCGGTTTTCTAATTATTTTTTATACAATACAATGTCTATTCATTCCAATAACATTATTAATTGTAATCTCTTGTAAAATCAACAAAATCAAGTTATGCCTTTTTTGAAAAAACGGACATAGTTTGTTTGTGTAACCATGAAACTTTTTCGTGGGCAAATTATTTTAATATTACTGCTTCTACTATACTACTACACTTTCCCTTTCCACACACAATGATGCAGAGGGCACTTGCATAGGTACACCAAGTGCAGTGTATCTTGACCAACATTCTAATATTACCAAAGATAATCTAAAATTTAAGAAATTTTGGCTTAGTTTATTTATGATTGCAATAAATAACACAGATTTTTAAAGTTGCCGAAAAACGTACTTTGTTTTAATTAAGAAAACAGTTACAAGTGTGACAGTAATCGCTAGAAAGAATTCAGTTAACCCAAATACACAGCCCACAGGTCTACCAGCTAGACTCTCCGAGTACCTTCGTTATAATTATGTACTGAAAACCGGTTGTATCAGAAACTCTAAAACTCAGTAGGCTGTGGTCCCCACGACTTCGTTCCGGAATAAGGAAGTATTTCATTTCATCTTAAAAATAAAAGCTTTGATGATTATTGGAGATAATGTTGTAAACGCCAATTATATTTTGTATGACCCAAATGGGACCAATCGGAATGAATTCAATACATTTTGATACATTACTCTTGTATTTGTTTTTAAAAAATATCGCATTTATTACATAAGCACGTCATGCGTCAAATCGTTTGACCTCACAGACATCTTAAATCATGTTATCGTAAATATTATATTAAGTCAACAAGACGACAGATTCGCTAAAAGTTTTGATGAGTTTCTCGTGATATTTTTAAAAAACCATTTAATTGTCAATTAAGCAAAGAAGCATAAAGATTAGTATATTGAAGATAAATACGGTATAGTGATAGTAGTGTAGAAAAAATTAACACAGGTACGTGATATTTCAAAATCTTTTGTTACAAGTAAAAATTCACTATTTTAGAGCTACATAATTATCTAGAATAATAGTCAATTAACCCAAATCCTACTCGCATCTCTTTTCCTGGAATGCTAACTAGGCAAGAAGAAAAAGGAAAGCAGTTTCAGAAAAATGGTGTAGGTAAAAGAGCGTTAGACACACATAAACATGTACACATTGTACACATACTTATATGTATGTAACAGGACTGCCATTACCCAGCTTTTAGCTTATTTGGCAGTCCCCTGTGACCCTACGCTAATGCCCGCTTTATATGGGACAGTTTCTTGTTCAGAAAAACTACACAGTTTCTTGTTCAGAAAACTGTGCAGTCTGTCACAAACTTCTGTCAAAAGACACGCTAAATATGTGTATTTTTGAAACGCGATTGTAAGTTGTTTTGCTCTCAGGAAATGTATATTTAGCTAATAATGTAAATATGTTATTGGTTTTTTTAGTATTTAAAAGCATACAATAAACCCAATGTATACTTAAACGTTTACATAAAAAAACATTGACTGTCATGTCAGCTTAAATCTGACACTAGCACACAGTTTTTCATGCAGTTTTAGCTTTCTCACGGGACGTTTTCAGACTGCACAGAAAACTGTGTAGTAAACTGCGCCATATAAAGTGGGCTTAAATGTCGCATGCGACACTTCAGAATAGCAATGTGATCTACGGTACAAAATCACTCGCCATTCCGAAGATTCGCACGCGACATTTCAGTCCACTTAACCCAGCCAATGACAGGCTCATAAGCCCTGTAAACGCCTAGATAACCACATTCGTTTCCAGAGCTTCTCTGTCTCTGTTGAGATATCAATAATATCTGATATCAGCCCAGCATGGGTATAATCCAGTAATTTGTCTACAAGTATTTGTATTCATTCAAAATGTTGTTCAAAAATTACAATCTGTATGACGGCAATTTAACGAATCATTTAAAAATTAACTAAGTAGAGGTCACGTAACTAATTTCACTAGGTATGCTAAATTAAAAATTATAAATTAAGTATGTACATTCCCACATACATCATCTGACCAGTGGGCAGGTAAATAACATTGAAACACTTGACATTTAAAATTATAGGGGATTTATGAGTATCACACATTCATTATGGCAAACCAACATCGCCATAATAGTCAAAACTGCAAGAGGCCAACACGAGGAAATGAATACCTGTCCTGTTAGTAGGCTAGGCAGTCCATTTTTTGCATTAATTTGTACTGTTTTTTTGGTGACATATTTTTACAAATAAAATGATACAATACTTAGACATAATTATAGGTACAATAATGGAACTTAACGCTATACCTCACCAATAAAAAAGACAGGCTCTTGTGCTTGGTGAGGGAGATTACGCTAAAATATACATAGTAAATTATAGTAGGTAAATTAAAAATAAGTCTAGGTAGTGCAAATAAACAATAAGTAAACAAGTTAAGTAGTAGTCATAGTGGGTAAATTAAAAATAAATCTATGTAGTGCAAAGTTAAACAATTTAGAAAGCAAGCTAGGTTGTAATCATAGTCGGTAGATTAAAAAAAAAAATAATCTAGGTAATGCAAAATAAACCTTTTTTTTTTTAAATTTTATTTTTTTTTATGTTTGGTAATTGTTTGTGAATAAAATTTTGATTTGTTTATTAATTTCTTTGATATTATTATTTTTTTTATTTCTAATGGTAGTTTATTGAAATATTTTATGCCTCGATAGTAGTAATTATTTTGCATTTGCATTGTTTTAAATTTTGGAACATTGAAATCATATTGATATCTTGTTGAAATACATCTCATAATTTTTATTTTTTTTGTCATCTTTTAGAATTTGGGTGATAGTAATTTTTTGTGTATATGTCTTCTACTTTCAATGTTTTAAATACCGAAAAAAGAGTTTTAGTGGAGAAAGTTTTTGGTTTTTTAAGTATGATTTTAATTTATTAGTTTTTGGATAATTTTGACTGAATTTAGTATATTATTATACGCCCCTCCCCACCCATTTATTCCATATTGAAGCAGAGATTGTACTAGCGCGTAATAGACTGTCTTTAAATTTTTTAGTGGTAAGATGTTTCTCAACCTAACAAATATATAAACACATTTTCTGACTCGTTTCACTAGCTCACATATGTGTCTGTTCCATTTCATATGTTGGTCTATTATTACGCCTAGGTATTTTATCTCCGTTGTTGAGTTTAAGATTGAGCATAGGGAGTTGCAATTTGTATCTTTACATTGTTTGTGATGGATGATAACTTTTAAATTGGGTTGAATTTTGGTTTTATTTATTGAAAAGGGTATGAGATATGTTTTACTATTATTTAATGAGAGTAAGTTATTATCGAACCATTGTTTTTAATATTTTCATGTTATTATTTGCTCGTTGATTCACTACCTCCAGTCCGGACCTGTGATTATTATAACGGTATCGTCGGCATAAGAGATTATTTTCCCATTTGTTTGTTGCTTAAAAAATATCATTTACATATATTATAAAAAGTATAGGGCCCAGCACTGTGCCTTGCGGTATTCCAAAATTACTGGTGAGAGTTCGACTTAGTGTTTCATTTATTTTTACAGTTTGTTTCCTTTTATGAAGATAACTTTGAA